>KN884420.1:143241-156526 GCA_000934455.1 Apostichopus parvimensis
TAGCATTGTGGCAACAGTCAGCAACAGTTATTTACCTGACATTTTCAATACATGCAGCTTTTCTTTTGTGTTAGCAACGTGGCTTGAATTATTTTTCTTTAAATTTTTGGGGCACACATTTGACTAACCGTTTCTTCCTTTGTAGTACCAATTTTAAAATATTTTCGGGTGGATGTGTCCCCCCCCCCCAGTCCATTCACGTCATCAATTCCATCTGTTTCTCAATCTAATTGCCACAGTAACATAAGTTTATAATGAGTATAGTAATGTATTGACTAATGAGCATCCTTCTTTTGCTTTCTTTTCCTGTCCAAGGTATGCTACCATGGCAACAACAGCAACCAGTGAGATGAAACAGGTGAAATCAAAGAGTGGTGCCACTGTTCCATATAGTCCAATGACATCTCCTACATTGTAAGTGTTGATTGCTAAAAGCAGTTTCTAACGGTTGGTTGTTTTTTTCGCATGAAACCGAGCTAGTCATTGATAATTTCAAACTTAACGAAATTTCTTTGCCAGATATCCGTAAGATGAAAATTTTGTTAAATTTGCCCAGATCTTTGTTACTGAAAGTTTTACCAGTCAACTGCTTCGTTATGGGATTACAATTTGAATTAATATAAAGAAGTTAGCAAAATCAATACAAAATGGCGAGTTCATTCATATTAAAGTTCACTCCTAGCAACCGGCTTACATTGAAAAAAAAATCAAAGAGAGAAGAAATACAGTTTCTGTAAAACGTTATATGACCTCACATTGCGATCCTAGCGGTAACCCTTGCAGAGGCAGATTAAACAAAAAATGTAAAAAAAAGGTGAAAATAGACAGATGGGACAGTCTGCTACAGACAAGTTAATTGGTGTATTGAACATGGATAAAATATCATTAAACAAAACAATTGACAGGGAGATGAAAGGAAACAGGTGATGAAATCTGTAATCTTCTTCTTGGCTTCTTACTAAGCTTCTCCTGAGTGTCAACGATCATTTTCCATTTTAACAAACGTCCAGTTGTGTCGGTCCTTGACCAGTCGGGCAGTGTGCGTTAGCTGCAGATCTTGCGGGTTTTAAGGCCCATCGGCTTCAGATGGGAAAACTGAACATGTAGCATTCCCACGACTGGCAGTCGGCATTCACGTGTTTCGGGCTTATGTTCATTACTGCTGATTCCTATGGGTTTTGTGATCACAAATAATTCTATTGCTTGACTGTTCCTCTCTTCACCTGGGAGCCAAAGTTGGAAAATCTCTCTTCCACTCTTGTACTCTTAGCTAATCAAGCAGTTGATGTACTGAAAGAAAGAAAATGTGTTCTTTTTGTTCTCTCTTGTAGAAAACCCCTCAGTGAACTTCCAAAAGATTCCGTCTTTGAGGTAACACCACCGGTAGTGGCAAAGGAGATCCTCCCAGAGTACAATGCGTTCTTGAAACGAGGGACTTTAGGTGGAGTGACCTGTAGTAGAGTAAACTACCAGGGATACATAGAGTACTTACGAAAACATTAATATATATGTGTGCTAGATGATGGCTTCTCAATGTGTGGCCTATCTGGCCAAATCCGGTCTGGCGAAAGATTTCAGTCTGGACCGCACAAGAAATATCGGCCCGCAATCTTGTCCCTTAAGGCCCTAGGCTTGAGCAACCAACTCGCCCACCCTACACATTGTACGTTTTGTGGAAAGATTCATTATGAACCCTTGCACTAGACAAGCTAGTGTGTTTCATTCCATAGAAATAGAACAGAGGTGTCGAGAAAGGGGAACCAGATATTTTGTGACAGTGCAGGTCTCTGATTGGCAAAAAGCACCATGTGAAAGATCTAGTCCAGTTTGTAAGTTCTCAATGAAATGTGGCGATATTTGTTTTTACTCATTGACAATTTTTTTTTACTGAAAATGCAGACAATGTTCTTTAGAGTCACAAATCGATGCCTTTGATCATTTCTTCTCCTCTGAGAAGAAATGGTTTCTAAACATTTCCCTCCCATGTTATGGTTACATAGGCATATTACATATTGGTGATGTTTTATTACAAACTTTTAACCCAAAGGTATTGTGGGTAATCTAAGCTTGCAGATAGCAATTGAATTGATCCTGTCAGCCATTCTTGGAAACTGTTCTATATTGTGCGTGCTATTAAATTCTTTATTTGAACCATGTCTGAGTTTTCAGGCAATGTAATTATAGAGTAGTTCCTTTGTTTTTCTTAATGTTCTAAGAATTAACAGACTGGTAATTGTAGTGAGACAATGGTATGCCATTAACTTGTTTTGTTTTTTGTCAAAAGATTCGGTGCTATGAGGAAATATTGTAACCATTTTGATCATATCGTACTTCTAAGAGACTCTTTTGAAAATAAAAGTACTTATTTAAAATATACACAAATATTTTCATTTGGAATATTAAATTATGAGCATATTCTGGGAGACTAAATATTGCAATTCAATGCTTTTATAAAAGCAAATTTATAAACTTCTCATTAATCAAATAAATCTATATAGAATAAGTATGAACAAAAGACAAAAATAGAAAATTAAAAAATAGAGAGAAAAGCTAGGAAGAACAAAAAAGATATAAATTTTCTGTTGCAGCAAAGATTTGAGTAACCAACAAAATAACACAATGCACAAAATGATTGATATTTTATTGATAAGTTTGCAACGTCCAATGTTCTGCTTGTAACTTTTACTGTTGTACCATGCGTACAGAAAACTGTGCTGTCTGCTAAAACTAGATCAGTCTGAAGGAGTGAGAGTTGGTCGATGGAGAAACAAAACCTCGGATAAAAGTCATCAAAGACAGAAAAGAAATAAATATAATTTGTTATATACAAGAACATAATCTTGCGGATGATCTTAGAGCAGGGTTGTCCAACCTGCGGCCCGCGGGCCACAGTCCGGCCCGCCGCAGGGTTGCGTCCGGCCCACCAGAGATGCTCTACGGTGCAAAATTTTAGTGAGCAGATTTATTGATAACAATTTGAAGCTATATAATCAATCATTCGAACCTTCTGGGTCCAAAAAACTGCATACAGGTCAGTTTGTGTGACACTCTCTCAGCGAAGGGGGCGGGGGGGGCGGCTGAACTTTATTCATCTGTTTTATCAGGAAGGAAAATAAATCAGTGTGTGTTCCGCGCGCAGTGCTCACATTTTGTTGCCTTGGGCTTCGGGCAAAAAATCGAGCGTAGGGTTCATGCGCCCCCTCCTTCATCATAATCATTCCATGTGGCCCTCCTCTGCAAAAGGTTGGACAACCCTGTCTTAGAGAAATGCAAATTGAGGACAGTAATATTGATTGAATTCAAACACTGTAAACTGTATTTATATTTTATGTGTTCCAATTGTACAGACACATAGCATTAGTATTACAAAGAAAAGAGGTGACAGCTTGAAGGCCCAAAAAGTAGGGAGGGATATTAAACAGCGGGTATACACAGCACAGGTTTTATCCTGTCCTGCTGGTATATACAGCACAGGATTTATCCTGTCCTGCTGGTATACACAGCACAGGATTTATCCTGTCCTGCTGGTACACACAGCACAGGATTTATCCTGTCCTGCTGGTATACACTGCACAGGATTTATCCTGTCCTGCTGGTACACACAGCACAGGATTTATCCTGCCCTGCTGGTATACACTGCACAGGATTTATCCTGCCCTGCTGGTATACACAGCACAGGATTTATCCTGTCCTGCTGGTATACACAGCACAGGATTTATCCTGTCCTGCTGGTATACACAACACAGGATTTATCCTGTCCTGCTGGTATACACTGCACAGGATTTATCCTGTCCTGCTGGTACACACAACACAGGATTTATCCTGTCCTGCTGGTATACACTGCACAGGATTTATCCTGTCCTGCTGGTACACACAGCACAGGATTTATCCTGTCCTGCTGGTATACACAGCACAGGATTTATCCTGTCCTGCTGGTATACACAGCACAGGATTTATCCTGTCCTGCTGGTATACACAGCACAGGATTTATCCTGTCCTGCTGGTATACACAGCACAGGATTTATCCTGTCCTGCTGGTATACACAGCACAGGGTTTATCCTGTCCTGCTGGTATACACAGCACAGGGTTTATCCTGTCCTGCTGGTATACACAGCACAGGATTTATCCTGTCCTGCTGGTATACACAGCACAGGGTTTATCCTGTCCTGCTGGTATACACAGCACAGGATTTATCCTGTCCTGCTGGTATACACAGCACAGGATTTATCCTGTCCTGCTGGTATACACAGCACAGGATTTATCCTGTCCTGCTGGTATACACAGCACAGGATTTATCCTGTCCTGGTTGATTCTTTCAACTCCTAGTCTAACCAATTTCTTTTAGGTTGCAGCAAAGATTGGTTGAAGTACCCAACAAAATGACACACTGTACAAAATTTCAAATTGTTGTTCCAAACTTTCTGACTTGCTAAAATCGCTGAAAATTTTTAAGCATGACTCCCTGCACGTTGTAAAATTAACAAGTCCCAGACATTGGGTAGGTTTAAATTTATCACAAAAAATTTAGGATTAATATTTTGTCCTCGATAACCAAATTTGCTTGCTCAACTGATAAACATCAATTTCTGCTGAAGATTTATGTAATTTGATGGAGAGAGATCAAGCAGATTTTATCGTTTATTGTTTTATGCTTTTCCTTGTTTTTCTTCTTTACTTTTTTTGGTGCAATATATTGTAAAGGAAGAATATTATATTTAACAATAAATTACACTTCTATCTAAGGTACAATCTAAGTCATCAAGCAGTGGGGTCCTCAGGATATCGGATATAGGGAGCCAAACTCTAAATCCCTCCTCACTCTAGCCCCACCCCTGCTACCAACTAATCTAGTTAAGGGCATGAACCATTATGGAATTGTCTCTTTCTCATTTGCTTTCCTGGATCTTTATACCTCCTGTTACCTCCTATTCTTTTGAAGAAGGCAAATCCCTATAATGGAGTTTCCTGAACTGCCACGATTCTAGAAGTAATTTTTTGAAGGGGCTTAATACCCCCTCCTTTGTACTTCTCATAAGTCATTCGCATCTTGCATGGATCGATATAAAAAAAAAAAAGTTTGGAATTCGGGGACAGGATTTTGGGGGCTTTGCCACATATTTGGGAGCAGATGTCCCCGATATCTGAATTTTGAAAAGGCTCTTAATAATATCAGTTTCACAACTACGAAGGTAAAGTTCACAGCATGGTAGTTTTTCTCGATTCTATATCCAGGAAACAATACTTGTCGTCTATTTGATAAGAAGCCTTCTTATATCGAAAGTTGTTTTCTTGAAGTAAAAATTAACTTCAGGCAAGCCTTTAACAACGGAAACGACCCGAAAATCCTTTCCGTCCAATACCTTGTTGTGCGGTCTGTGAAATAAACTATTATCACTTTGTTATGATTATTTCCTATATCTTGTCCAAACCAACACTTCAATCGACACATATTATGTCCATACTTCTTTCCCGCCCGTAAATTTGCCGAGGCAACGTGAAGAAATAGATTGAAGTAACAGACACGGGTAATTGGAACACATTCCTTGTGAATGTGAGGTTTCCAATCAGCATGTGCCGGTGCAACGCTTTAGACTCAGTCACCTTCCAACAAGAATTCATACTTTTTTAAGGAAAAGTCGCCCAGGAAAGAACCTGGGCACGACCACCAAACTACCGAACAACTGATCCGCTTCCAACCCCAGTCCCTTTGCATCGGGACTGTGACTGTGTGGTCAATTAATTGTGTAACCGTAAGAGGGCCTGGCGTTTCGATCCTAGCAGGATCTTCTTCAGAGGCTGAATAGAATTAATTGTGGCCGTAATAGGCTTACACCGCAGTGAATCACTTGCGTAACGTTTGTCCCTTCCCCGTACAATCAAATCCTTGTGTTCTCGAACTTGCAAAGATAAAATGTTGTTGCTCAAAATACAATTATATAGGCCTTATCTATGTTAAACAAATCAAGGAAAATGTTATCACATAGCATTTATATATATATATAGTTGGCCTGTGTGAACCCAGTCTCCAGTGGCAAACGTGTCCTAGCGTGTGATATGTGACTGTTTTGTCAACATACCTGATTAGTTTATATAGTTTACGCAGTCTCAGCTCCTTGGTTGACTGAACTGATCTGTTTCTGTTTACGGTGGCATATTCCTATTGTAAGAGTCAATCCGCCCGAGTTTTCTTCAATCTCAGAATCAGTGCCACAATGCAGCAGGAGAACATATTTTTGGGGTACGTCATCAATCAGGTAGGCTGTTGTTTTGTTTGTGGCTTTCATGTTGAAGAGCATGAAACAAAGTCTGGTGGTACAAAAATTTGGTAAATTGCGGCAGTTTTAAAGCTCCCTTAAGGCCTCCCAGGAGCAGTGTACGAAATATGATTACTACTGAGTAAAGAAGTTTGTTTACAAGTGACGGAAACTTCCGGCTCTCATAACAAAACATCTTCTCTGTCATGATATGGAAAATTGATAGTGCCATGAATGGCCAACTTGTTAGCTATCCAGTGATGGGTAGCATTTAGCTAGTGAAAACGTTTATCTAGATATTGAGACCACATTACTTCACAATTTAGTGTGTAAGTCAATGGGCTTTACAAACGTATGCTACCTTACGCTTAACTCGGAACCAAAATTACAGTATGTTATATTTGCCCGAAAGGTAATAAGGGCGGTATAGAAGAATTTAACATCCATAGACTCCTGATTAATTCATTTTGGCATCGGCTTTGGGTACAACGTTTCTGTATGCTGCCGTGTTGAACGAATCTAACCGAATTTGCGATCCGCGTTCTACCCATTCTACTTTGCATTCCGCGCTCCCCACACAATTTCGCAAGGTCGGTAAGGGGGTGACTCCATAGTTTTCCCTCTCGGGGAAACAAACAAGACTTATATAGCTGTATATACTTTCTGTTCTCGTTATCAATTGTCGGCATCTTGGAATCATACATGCGTCCTGGTTGAAATAACGGAAGTTACTGTAACATACTTGATGTATTTTATGTAAACCATTATCACTGTAACTAACACCAGCCTTTTGAGTTACCTCACTATACATCCTGTTTATTGTAATAGTAGAACTTCCTGAGTGTAACCAATACTAATTGCCTCTGACCCATTCCTCCGCATCTCGCTTTCTCTCTCTTGGTAAATTAATATTTAGACAACTATGTTATTTATCGTTATATACGTACAGGGGAGATTACTTTGAATATAGATGTCAAAGCACCAACGAATCCTCTACTTATCATCTTTGTATCAAGTTCATTACAATTTTAGTCTTATTTTCATTTGTGTCAAAGAATAATTCGATCAAAAGCTCATTTTTATCACTATTTGTGTTTTAAAAATGACAAATAATGCCAAGTCCGTTTGTGGCTTCGGAATTAGAAGGGGTGTATATCCCCCTGCTGTCTACCTCCCCACACATCACATCCCTTCCCACCCAGGCGTCGAAGTTTCTAGATGTGCCGTAGTTGTGTGGGACAAATGAAATTCTTTACAAAGTATGAGAAAGGAAACTGTCTTTACAGTAGCGGAGCGTCCATACAGTCAGGGGGGGGGGGGCCCCCCCCCCCCCCCCCGACTCAAATGGACTGCTGGCGCCCTTTTCAACTTTTTACCACTTTTTACTTATTTGCGATTATTGACTTTTTTATTGCGCTCTCATCTACCTATTGACATTTGTCACATTTTGTTGGTGTAATTTTCTGACAAAATGGCGATAACACCTATTTATTCTTCGTTTTTCTGCAAATTAGCAAGGCCCGGAAGCGATATTTTTTTTCGTAGTACAGCGAGGGGAAAGTCACACCATACAAAATTCGAACTTTATTACACATCATGTACAAGTAGTAGCCCACATATCGTTCAGTTTCATCGCCATTGCTTTTCGTGGCTGAGAAAGAAGTAATCTGAATATTTATTAAAATGTATGAATAATTCATGAGTTTCCCCTCGCTGTACGAAGAAAAAAAATATCGCGGCCCGGAAAGAGTCATTTCCGGCGATCTAGAGTGTATCTTTACTCAAAAAATTTCTGTACGCTCCGCGCCAACCAATGGTGGCGCTCTGCTTAGATAGTGTCGAAAGCGCCCCTACAGACTATTCTCGCCCCCCTGACCAATACCCCTAGCTCCGCCACTGTGTCTTTACCAGTTACAGTTTCTCAATTTTCTTTTTGAATAAAAGTTTCAGAATTCTCGAAATATGGGGATTTCCCAATTGACGAAATGTGTTGGTCGTTTCAGTTCAGACTGGCTGTTCGTCGCATCAATAGTGACACTACATCAATGTAGGCCATAAACCACAAACATTTGTTTTGAACAAATTAAAGTACAGTACGAAGTAGGGTGGATGTCAGTGGATCTCACGGTTGATAATATTGACGGCATTTTTTTTCTTCATAAACAGGCAAGAAGTTTGTACCTCTATCTTATATTGTATTTGTACATCTCTCTGTAATACCCAAACACACTACTAAAAGTACTAGTTGGCTTGCGAGTTAGGCTAGACAACAGTAGCCTGTTACTGTGTTAGTGCTATACTGTTATTGTTGGGCCCATCGTTAGGTCTAGGTTACATTAGGCCTAATATAAGATCTGGGGGAAAATGTATTTAGGCGATTCAGTAAGAAATTGTCATGTGGTAGTAGATATTATGTTAGGCAACTTCTACGAAACGGTTGATTTATGCTTTACATGGGAGCCTCTGCTTGCAGGAATTCACCAATACATAATATTACTAGGCTAGGCCTAGTAGGACAAACTTCAGTCTATTAACTATATTCACTAAGTTACTGACTAAGCCCAAGGATAGGCTACTGTGTATGCCTTGGTTCTAAGTAATTGCTAGTTAGGCTGGTAAATATGTCATTAAAGTTTACAGGTTCATCCCTTCTCAACTAAGCTCCTGTTCTGCCTACACTATAGCCTGGATTGGCCTAGTTAGCCTAGGTCAAGTGGGACTGGCTTAGAATGTTGTGGTGATTTTGGACACGTATGTGTTAGGCTGATATAGATGATAGTTGAATCTAATTTCAATTTAAAGTCGTGAGCAGATTGCCTTTTCTCAATCTGACATTGACAAGCTTTCCATTGTTTGCTGACGACGGAGATGGCGGAGCCAGTGTAGCCGGCTATATGGATTTGTGTTTCTAGTTGCCATGCATGTACTGTGCAATTGTGCCTCTAGACAATTGGTACTAGACCTATACTATAGCCTATATGAACCTATTTGCTGATACATGCATATACATGTGAAAACGATATATGTTCCATTCAGGCACAAACTAAAACGAATGACAGCGAATGACAATTGACTTTGTACAGGGTTAATTATCATCCGTGAATGACAGCTTTACTAGATCTGTAAGCCACGCACTTCGCCTCCACTCGGTTTGCGTGGCTTTAATATACCCACGAAGTCTGAACTGTGATATCCGGTTGAAGCAAATGTCTGTGCTGTCATTCATTGTCATGTCAACACAATTTTTTAGTGTGTGTACAACATATTGACATTCGCCGTTATGTGTAACGCAATTGACATTAGTTTTAGTAACACCCTCCATTCATGCAAGTTTACATGACATGGGAGTTCAGTAAATTGCAGAATACTCCGCAACATTGAAGCTCTAGGCCTATGTCAATACAGTCAAATGGACTCACTTGATAGGACAAACATTTTGGGAGTAACACATGGCCTGTATAATCAATAATCACAATGCACATGCAAGAATCAGAAAAAAAATTGAAGTTCGAAGCGAGTTACATATGTGATTACATTATATCTGCTCAAGTGGTGTATGAACAAAAGATACAATTAAACTGCAATTTGTACTGGTTCTTAACCCTTTTCCAGCAATATTACAAACGCAGGATTGTGGGTCCCTAACGCAAAATGTCAGCCCGGGACCCAAAGTCTTGAAACTGTTTGCATCCTGTGCAACCATTTTTTTTTATAGAACAAATCAACACATTGACTAGTAACAAATAGCTAAAAATACATTATTATCAGGTCTTCCAATCCTAACCATCTTATTGTATCGGACAACAAAATTACAAATATTGTACAGCCAAAAGCTGCGATGCTTTATGCAGCACTGACAACATTTCTATTACAGAGTTTTCCTTTGTTAAAGGAAAAGTCGCCCAGGAAAGAACCTGGGCACGAAAACCAAACTACCGAAAGACTGATCCGCTCTCAACCCCAGTCCCCTTGCATCGGGACTGTGACTGTGTGATCATCGTCGGGTGTGCACCACCATTCCCCTCGAACAGATACTACACATGATCTTGCTAGAAATAGTCAATAGTGCTTTACAGACTATTTGATTTGTTAGTGGTTCTCTATTTAACTATGGCATGTTTTCTTAGACCTTCCATACCCACTGAACCCAAACGTTTGTTTCGTTTTCTTTGGTTTCGTTTATTTGGTTTATCGCTTTCACGTATAAACACAACAGATTCAACATAACATGTTGAGGAAGTTCAACTATTTTGTATGTAAACCAAGTTTTCTTTAGTTATTCTCTGTCTGTGTTAACTGTGTACAATTTAGTGTGTGATAGAAATGGTTCTGATGAACAACTTCCCCTTAGCAACTAAGAAAACTGATTTCCCTTTGGGAGATATCATGGGTTAAAAGTTGTATCAGGTGTTCACATTATAATGTCAGTGTGTGATGTCATCATACCAATAGCAGGATTAATCTCAAAGCTTGTTTGGTGTTTCTTGTTATATTTTCTTGGTGAAAATCAAGCAGCCAGTATGTTTAGTAATGTTTGTAACTTCCTCGCTTTTAGCAAAATTAGTCTGAGTGGCAAGTTATATCACCCAGCTGTCAAAGAAACTAAATATGTAATGAATATACAAACCAACATCCAATGACTAATGGCTGTATGAAGTCACCCTTGGACTTGTTCAAGTCTTTGGGGAGTATATGAAAGAAGACTGAAAATATGACATCCACCAAACAGAACACATTTTCTCAGCTGTTAGTGGAGTTGTTCATCATGAGGGTCTCTATCACATGCGTGAGTGTAACAGGTATAAATGTTATTATGCAGCACTAATTATGTTATTGTTACAAGAATAGTAAATCAACCAAAGTATTGTTGGGTATACCAGTCAAGTGCTAGAATATTACATACAATGGATGCATGAATTGATTGCATTCATATTTAAACTGTGTACATGTACATCATACATACACGAATACATACACACGCACACACACATACAGTCCTATTCATATAACACTATTGACAATGGCAGCATATGTTAACCTTTGAAATTTCAATTTCTACAATTAAATTTTGTCAGTTTAAACTTGTACTAGTTAGAAGTATTGTCAAGTGCTGCAATCAAATGCAAACATGGGAAAATTTGATGGCAACAAGTTCTATTCAATTATGTCATCACTGAAGTGACGTTCATTAATAACAACTTGAAAAACGACACTTACAACTTGTTTAGTGAAAGTAAATATTACAAAACTACTATTGTAAAGTTGCTGCAATTTTTCCCTTGTAAGCATTTAAGTAACACACTGCTATACAAAAATTCCCTCGTGGTTAATACTTAATTAGGTAACTGGACATCTTTGCTGCCGACTAGTGTCAGTGGATCGTAAAATCCTCATTGTGTATGGTGTCAAAGCCCATGCATAGTGATAGGAAGTATCAATTTACTTGTTAGATGATCATATTTGACATAAACTACTATTGTAATTTGACAAAAACTACTATTGTAAAGTTGCTGCAAACTATCCCTTGTAAGCATAAGTAACACACTGCTATAAAAAAATTCCCTCTTGGCTAATAGTTAATTAGGTAACTGGACATCTTTGCTGCCGACAAGTGTCAGTGGATCGTAATATCCTCATTGTGTATGGTGTCAAAGCCCATGCATAGTTATAGGAAATATTCAGTTTACTTGTTAGATGATCATATTTGACAAAAACTACTATTGTAATTTGATAAAAAATACTATTGTAAAGTTGCTGCAAACTATCCCTTGTGAGCATAAGTAACACACTCCTATACAAAAATTCCCTCTTGGCTAATACTTAATTAGGTAACTGGACATCTTTTCCTCCAACTAGTGTCAGTGGATCGTAATATCCTCATTGTGTATGGTGTCAAAGCCCATACGTAGTTATAGGAAGTATTCAATTTACTTGTTAGATTATTATATTTGACAAAAACTACTATTGTAATTTGACAAAAAATACTATTGTAAAGTTGCTGCAAACTATCCCTTGTGAGCATAAGTAACACACTGCTATACAAAAATTCCCTCTTGGTTAATACTTAATTAGGTAACTGGACATCTTTGCTGCCGACTAGGATCGGTGGATCGTAATATCCTCATTGTGTATGGTGTCAAAGCCCATGCGTAGTTATAGGAAGTATTCAATTTACTTGTTAGATTATCATATGCAGAAGGTGTATGACTGACACACAGTTGAGTTATGAGCCATTTCACTGATACAACAAACCATTTCCTCTTGACTGATGTCGGAAAGTCCAACCTCGCCACCCACACTCTTCTCCCATATAGATGCTTTTGCTCTTTTCTCCGTTGGACACGACAAACGGGGTATAATATGTCCGTCATCGCATCTCCAATTGCCATGCAATATGGGCAAACTTCTATACAAGTGCAAAGTTGCATAGCATAGCATCTTTTGTACACAGGGACCATAGCATTAACGTTTAGAACATGTAAAAACTGCTGCACAAACTTTTGAACACTAAATTATTCCTTGGCAAAATGATCTGTCCACATTTGGCCCTCTCCAGTAGATCCACAATTCATATGATATTGCTATGGGATTTGTTTTCCTAGGTAGCTCCATAGTCATATGGCAACTGATCTTTGGTACTTGGTGTTATCCTCAATCCCTCTGGGTTTTAGAAAGGTTTAGAGTAATCAGTTAGTGTATAGTAACTCTCTCTTAAATTAGAACATTTGCTATTATTCAGAGAAGGGATTAAATTGCTATTCTGTACAGAACAATGTCTTTGCTTATTTCAACAAGATTCCATGGTTGCACAAAGTAAAGAAACTTGCATTGAGTTCGGGTTCGGGTGCACCGAGCCAGAGAGTCTTATTGTGTAGTAACGTTTCTACAAAGAAATTAAATACCGTAGTGGGGTGTAGTAGTAAGGGCTTGCAGTTGCAAGGGCTGCAGTATTAGGGTTTTACGTAGTTACATGAAACTGAAGAATGATCTAGGTAGTCACCACTTTAGGTCTATTCTCTAATAGGTAATC
>KN884420.1:156596-171546 GCA_000934455.1 Apostichopus parvimensis
TGTAACCTCGTACTTGCATGATTGATGATCATGTCAAAGGTCAAGAAAACAAAATATTAGTTTCTTAGCCATTTTCTGCATATCGGCATTTAGTGAAAAGTCATTAAACCACACGATATATAGAGAATGATGAGACAAATTTTAAACTAGGACAGATTTAGGTGTTTAGGGTTGGGGTAAAAAGTCAAAAAGACCTAAATTGTGCAAAAAAGTGTGTGGCAAACTCCTCCTAGACTGTAACTAGGATCAAATTTAAACTTGGTGGGTCGGTGCCTGACCATGTTAACTCGTGCATGTGGGATTGATGACGTCATATGTCACAGGTCAATGGTCAAGAAATCTAAAAATTGGTTTTTAGCCATTTTCTGCTTGTCAACATGCAGGAAAAATTCATTAAACTACATGATATGTAGAGAGTGATGAGATATTTATATACTACAGTATTGGGTAGGATAGTCATATATATACTGCAGTACTGGGTAGGATAGTCATATATATATACTGCAGTACTGGGTAGGATAGTCATATAAACTGCAGTATTGGGTAGGATAGTCATATATATACTATAGTACTGGGTAGGATAGTCATATACTGCAGAACTGGGTAGGATAGTCATACTACAGTACTGGGTAGGATAGTCATATATCCTACAGTATTGGATAGGATAGTCATATATATACTATAGTACTGGGTAGGATAGTCATATACTGCAGAACTGGGTAGGATAGTCATACTGCAGTACTGGGTAGGATAGTCATATGTACTATATAGTACTGGGTAGGATAGTCATATATATACTATATAGTACTGGGTAGGATAGTCATATACTGCAGTACTGGGTAGGATAGTCATATAAACTACAGTATTGGGTAGGATAGCCATATATATACTATATAGTACTGGGTAGGATAGTCATATCCTGAGGGAGCTGCTACTCTAACAGCTCCCTGGTCATATTAGTGCAGTAGTAGTGTCTATGTAATCATACATGCAGTTTAAAGTGTAGATCATTGCCTTATATACCACATACAGTATCTATATTGTACCAATATTATATGGTGTAACCAGTATGTAGCCTCACAGCATCCCATTAGCTATGAGCAATCATCATTTTCATCTACAGTATATTAGCCTCCCTGATTATAACTTGTTGTATCCCTGTCACACTTCCCTTGCCTGCTTCCTGTATGGCACAAAATTAATAATGTCATATGAGAATCCATGAAGTGAGTCATGTAGCCTTAGTTAATTGCCGAGATCCCCTATTTGCTAATAGCAACTAACTACGCAGAAGACTTCATGCATACAGTGATGCAGTCGAAATTAAAACATAACTCAAATGACAGCTTTTTTTTTAGATCAAACGCCTTTCAGTTGTAATCCTATGACTAAATATCATTGTATCCATGATATATTTGTATAGCAGTAGTTTGTACGCATTAAGTATGATCACTGAAGCATTGATCTTGGAAGCACTACAATATACTAATTTCAAATATTTGGGAGTTTTTAGCGTTTGCGCGAGTACCATTGGAGAACAGGAAATGCTCCTTGTCAAAGGTGGACATATTAAAATCTGACAAGTTGCAAGTGGCAAGCCATGTGCTTCATCTAACACTTTCTCTGCAAATAATTTTTATGTTAAGCTTTTTTGGGAATATTTTTTGTGGAAATCAGTTATTCTTCATAGTAAAACATAAACTTTTGTGGGAATACACACTGTGGAAACTTCTTGAGGATTTTATTTCTCCAGTAAAGTCAACAACCATAAATCTGTGATTGGATTTTTTTTTTAATTCATCCCTGCTTTTTGACAAAATAATGAGAAAATGAAGTTTGAGGTGAGTTGCTTTCTAAGTAAATAATTGCACGCAGTGACTACTGGCTCAAAACCACATTTTTCATAATATAGTTTGCCGTTTTAATAAACCTGCCAAGTATTTCTCCATGTAAGATCGCAGTTGATCAAACTATTAAAGACACTTCCCCTAGATTTTATCACCGAATGGACAACAGTTCTAATATTGAAAGTAAATCGATAAGGCGTGGGAGTACTTGTCTCCGAATGCGATCATCGATATTTCGCCACCCAGACACTTTTTTCCGTTGCATTTATCAAATATGAAAGGAAAATTGTACAATCTCAAGAATTTTGACACATTTTTCAATATTTAAAATGAAGCGCCAAACTTGAGCCGTCAAGCGGATCAACTACATTGTAGTAGATATTAGAATAGAAAATCATCAAACTTTTCTTTCAGAAATGTACTCAAAGTGATGATCTCTAAAAACAATCAATTTGCAGAAATTTGAAGATGATCGTACGGTAACATCAATCACGTAATACCTTTAAGGACCACCGTATAAATTTTGGAAATGTGTCAAGTTGCAGCTAATCCATGTTAAGTATCATAAAGGATATTGCCAAGTCTTCCTGTCTGCCAATCACAGGATGTTTTTAAGTTTTTATTTTTTTGGAAATGTGTCAAGGTGCAGCTAATCCATGTTAAACATCATTAAGGATATTGTCATGTCTATATGCCTTTCTGCCAATCACAGGAGGTGTTTCAAGTTTGTCTTTTTGGTCATGCAGTTTGTAAGTTGCCATTGTTTGTTGTACAGATGACTCCCATATTGGCAAGATGTAACACACACTCTGAAGTTTATAAGTAATATAAAGTATAAAGTAATAATAACAAGATATAAAGTTTATTAGTGGGAGGAAGGGGGGGGCGGGGGAGGTCACCTACATAGTTGCTACCATCCACAGAGAATTTTTGCCTTGTCAGTTTCAGTTTTTATTCCCTTTATTATATCTCCATAGAGGTATTAGTGACTGGTAACATTTACAAGAAATACAAAAGTAAGGTTGATGCGCTACCAGGCAAATAAGTTCATCCTTGATAACTGAAGTAATCTTGGAAAGTTGCAACCACTAGATGTTATGTTTAGGAATTCTCTGTATTGGTGGAAGAAGAAAATCTAGGAAAAATGTTGAGTTATTATTAAATTAATTGCATTAAGTGACAACGGAATTCAAAATATCATCCCTTGAAGAAGAATGTGTATCTTTGAAACAGTATTTTTCTGCTGGTTTAGTAGTTTATACCTGAGATGACCGAGTCATTAACCATTGAATGTGAAGCAATTTAAAGGCATTGAACCGAGATACTGATTAATATCATACATCATTGTCAGCTGCTGTATTGTTTGTTGTTGATTATATGGAATTGCCTGTTGGCATGCCCTCCCTCTCCCACCCCACCCCCACCATATCCCCAATCTGTTTAGTAAGTACAGTACAGTACTGTACTCAGGGTGTACAAACTACTGGGCATTAGGAAGCTTTACTCTTTGGTTTCCCAAAAGGGGAAACTATGGAGTCACACGTACCAACCTCTCACTTTCACTTATCTTTGACAAGTGATATTCTTGACTTAATTTCACTGTGAACCATATATCATCTTGTAGGCTATCATATTTAGTGTTGGTGGTGTCTACTGTCATTAGACAGTACTGGGTCAATTGATGCCATTCTCTCAGGCTACAGGTCAGTCCCCTGCCCCCACACCCACCACCCCACCCCCAGTTCTCAGCATTACAACAATGTCAATAGAAGATGTTGAACCTCCAACGGTTTACAGTATACCCTGTGCTTGGATCAGACCCGGTGCTCCCAATCGCTGAACAGGAAGTTAACATTTTTTTTTTTTTTTTTAGTTAGAAGAAAAGGTGCAAACAACCTGTGTGGTGTACAGTGCTATTACTGTATTAATGCAATTGTGTCAAACTTTATGAATAACAAACATACATTCGGAAGTTAAAGATCAATGCTGACCCCGGGTCACTCTGGAGAGAACTCTGCATTATCATTACAAATTTGAAACACGAGTGCCGGCTCTGATTCTCCCTCGGTCCTATTCTATGGTCCAAATTTTGGGACCCTATGCAAATTTTGGGACCCTAAAAATCTCTCTCTGTATCAGATTTTATCAACACTCATTGCCACGTACGACTTTTTTTTTGCTAAAAATTGACCTAACAATATAAAGAGGAAGTTAGTTTGTTAGTTGTTATCATGCTGTTGCCTTTGGATGCTTTTTCAAAATTTGTAAGAAAATTAATTTGTTTTTACCCCTGAAAGCCCCAAAATGGTTTGTGTACAGGGTTGTCACCACGCCGGGCGGTGCTACCCAGCTCTCAAAATTTCCGCCCGGTACTCAAGGTCAATTTCAGCCTTACCGCCCGGCACAAATTAGCCTTTAGTACCGCCAATAAGTAACTTGGTAAAGATTAGCGCGATTCAGTGCAAAACGCAGCTTAACTGTAATTAACCCCGCTCCAAATAAAGGAACGCTACTTTCCCCGCACTCCAAATAAAGGAACGCAAATTCCCCTCGCTCGATATTCACCACCGACACAATGGGAGTGAACCGATCGATACAACGCTATTCATAGCGTGGAGGTAGCCTAAACCGATCGCTTGTAACCAACACACGTTATATGCATCACAATTGTTAATTGTAAACATCCAGAGTAGGCCTACGAGTACGAGTACGAAGTTTACGAACTTTGACTGAAAGAAAGTTTTAAACGAGAATAGTTTCGTGTTGAAGGGCAAAACCTTTTTATACATGTTTATTTTATTCCCCGATATGTTCTGGTTACCAGAAGTAATAAAAAGCAAGAAGGAAACTTCGTGCCTTATCCTTTCGGGGTAACATACCATTTTTAGTAGTAACATTAGGCCTCGCGTTTTGTGTGGACTTTAGGCACATTAGGCTAGGAAACGTTGCACTGAGTACTGTTCAAAAAACATGTCGAGACAAGACTCGGTGCATTGGATACTGTTCGCTGTTTAGCTATGTAGAGACGTTCCACTGCCAATCGTTTCTTGGCGATTTGCCAAGTTTAACTAAGAACAAGTGTTTCACGCACATTGTAAGAATGTTGTACGCAATGATTTCCCACGTACAGGTAAAATGTGAATTCCTTTTTTGGGGGATTTAATGGTCATGCATACTAAATGAGAACAATGTGCATATGGAACATTAACACTGGGGTGAGTGATAAGGGGCTCTAAATACAAAAAATACCAAAAAAGATCCCAGGAAAATTCAGTGATCCACATGAAAAAACAAAGGTATCTCAGGAGAATTTTGAGGATCAAAACCCTTTCTAAATGCCACCATTTTGCATGTAGGCACCATTAGGATTTGAAAATTTTTCAAAAGGGGAGGGGACAACCCCTCCCCTTATACCCCTCCCCCAGGACGCGGATTACTGTCACAAATTACCCGGTTCTAAAAATGGTCTGGTGACAACCCTGTTTGTGTTATAATAGTGTAGGTTGCCAATGGAGTGGTAGGTGTCTATGGAATCTATAAATAAGATAGAAGGTCTTGCCAGAAGTTTGGCGTTCATTATCCATGTCCGTTGTGTATTAATTACTTCCTGCTGATAACTGTACTTACTGATGAGCTGTATATATATATCTGGAGTCATTTGGCAGGAAACTGAAGGATATGCACAGTGCTTGGAGCAGACTTGTAGTAATAAATCTGTGTACTTATATTGCTAGCATAGTCTTTAACTACAGTACAGTAGATACTTGTAGGCTGTCTTGTTGATTTGTACTAGTACTTTATATACTCGAGGCATTTTTGGTCATCAATTGCAAAATGATGTACTTGTATCTGAGGTTCGAACCTTGTACTTATCTGTGTACTCATGCAAAGTGGAAAAAATAAGCAGGTGATATGGAAACCACCAAATTCTTTTGGTTTACCAATTTTTGTGGGTGAACATGAGAGGTTCAAAAGTAACAAGAGTGAATAGCATATTCCTTTTTTGATATTCAACTGGGTTTGTTTTATAAATGGAACAAAATGAACATTGAGGAACTAAATGAAAAGGTATTGCCAACCCAAACAGAAAAAAAAAAGGCTTACATTATGTTTCTGGGTTTGACACAAAAAACATATTTGAACGATTAAGTGCAGTTTTCCCCTCAAAGATTCAAATTCTTTGGGTAACGGGTATAAAAAACAGAACTGCAGTTGTGTCCACTTGGACATTGTTGATGTTATTTTCCATTTATGGTGAAATGTTCCCTTCCCTCCCCTCTCCCCAGCATCTTATTTTCTTTTAAGGTTAAGTATATAATCGGGTTAAGGTTATATAAATTGACAGCATATAAAGTCACTTTTGTATTAAAATTCCCTGAATAGTCTTTGTGATTTTAGTATAAAACACTATACTCAGGAAGGATTTTTTTTAACTATTAACATGGATGTTTGACTTTCAATCTTTTTGATATATATTTTTCTTATCACATCTTTAATATACAAATTATTCTTTGATCTGTATGTCAATACAAGGGGACAATTGCTATATTAGTGTCCAGAACATTTATTTTCTTACAACTTTTGAAGTGGATTAATACTGCAGATTGGGTTCAATGTTTCAAATACAGATAAAGCTATTGTTTGACAAAATTTGAAAGTTTTGCTTGTAAATACAGTTTTTTCATAGTATTCTAAGTTTTGGTGTACTGTAATAGTCCTGCATTAATTAAAAATCAATGCTCAGATGCATAGGGGCTGGCAGGATGGTGGGGGTGGGGGTGGATCATAGTCCATGGGGGGGTGGAACATAGTCCCAAGTAGAGCCCTGGTATTCATGCTGACACCGCTACTGATGAGCATATTTAAGAACCCAACAGCTGTCTTCTGTTAACAACTAGTGTTGGTTTGGGTTGCATGCAAAATTAGTTATTTCCAGGCTGTGGTTGGTTCCCTAAGTTGTTGAAGTACGGCAGTTGTAAAGTGGTTGTTCACCACCACATGTAGCAAACTGCCAGTCCGTAGTTATTTCCAGGATGCGATTGGGTTCCCTAAGTTGTTGAAATACGGCAGTTTGTTAAGTGATTGTTCACCACCACATGTCGCAAACTGCCAGTCCATAGTTATTTCCAGGATGTGATTGGGTTCCCTTAGTTGTTGAAATACAACAGTTGTAAAGTGGTTGTACACCACCACATGTTGCAAACTGCCAGTCCGGACGGACGCTACATGTCGGGTTTCCCAAACTGACTATGAAGAGACTTAATACTGTCAAAGTCTTGATTGAGAGTAAACTGAATTAGACATGCACATTGGCCCTACTATCGGACTACCTAAGTTGAGAAGGATCCCATTTTGGCGTTCAGTTTGCAGAGTTATGATACTTATGTTGATAACTGACGAGTGTACCCTGGCAATATGGTATTACCTGAAGTAAGCAGGTAAAGAATATACTAAGGAAGACTGCTCTCAAGCATTGACAACAAGCAGTCATTTTTGCAGTCATTTTTTTAAACCAAGGCTCCAGGCAATCAAATAACCGTTTTGTTGTTTGTGTTCTAAATCCTCTGTTAATAATGATGTTTTCTTTGCCCGATTCAATATCATATAATAATGAAACACCGTCATGAACTTTCAGTCGCAGTCATGAATATGTAATCATTCCGAGACATTTGTTCCCCCTGCTTTATTTTGCTTCCCACCATCAGCCGACACACAGGTACCATCTCCTAACCATCCCCACCCCCTCCCCCACCACCACTTTCCAAGACATTCAGATTCTTCATGTGTATGCTGTGGCATAGGGTATTACCTTGCTACAAAACTCGGCTGATGTTATGTAAGCATACTCAGCATGTAATCTTTGTGAGTACCAGACTTAGCAGGATTTGGGCATATTTTCGTGAATGTTCACGAATGGAAGAGTTCACCAGACCAATATTTCGAGGGTCAGGATAACATGTGGTTTCTGTGTTCAAAATCTCTAGTATTCTCTACATAAGTTTCGTTACTCATTTCAAAATAAAACTGACATTTCTACTATGTGGTGAAACAGGAGATGTGTTAGGTTTCCTTGAAGTTAACTAGGTATTTGATTATGAAGGTTTATCTCGAAGAAATATTGTTTTGAAATTCATGTTTCAGTTTTCCGTTTAGCAGGCAAGATTTGAATTTTCGTGAGGTCAGAAATCAGCAAACATTTGTGAGGTCACGGGGTCAGACTCCCAAATGTTGGTGTATTCTGACCCCAAGGCACAGCCAGAGTCAATGACCCTGCTGCTCTAGACATAGGAGAGTGATTTTCTACAACTTGAGGTACAAAATTTATGGAACACAGATGATAGGTTATACTTGTAGGGAAGTATCAGGGTCACCATGCGGTGACCTTTTAGTATTATTTGAATCAAAGTATTTCAAACCACTACTCTGATACAACTAAAGGTAAACCCCCAGTTTGTCATGATTTGTCACATTTGCAAAGAAAACCCATCAATATCATTTCAAGACCAAACAAAAATTAAAGAAAAATGAGCTACATTAAATCAAAATGATCCCCTTGGAAATTTCACACTGGTTTAGAACCTATTCATTTTACAATTAAAGTCATTACTTGGCTTTTCTATTTATTTACTTTTTTGGCTTGATCTGTTATTGGCTTGGTCTGTTATTTATTTATTCTATTTTTTTGGTATACATAACCAGCATACATGTTTATTTGTCTAAAATAAGTGACAGGTTTATCTTGAAAGTCCATTTATTTCCTTGTTACACATGTTGCACAGCATTCAATATTGGTACATCATGTATATAACGTTTGCGGTCTTTAATAAGAAATAAAATAAAAATGCCCGGCGTTTACAACGAACGGTTCTTGACGGACAATGTTGACGACGAATAGTAATTTACAATGAATGATCAGCTATTTTCCTTTTCTGCGGTAAGTGAAACAGCCACTGCTTTCGATTGCAATAATGGCAGCAGCGTGGGTGTACTCTTGATTATTTTGTTTTTCTCTATAATGAAGCACCGTAAAATGTCATTGTAGTAATACTGTGTTATATATGGCTTGTAAGTATACTTAGCTTACAAACAAACAAAAGTTGAAATCAACTTCTTTAAATTCATGATTTGTTTTGTCACTCAATTATTCTTCTTTTTTTTTTTGGCTCTTGATATCAAACTATTACAGGTCTTTGCTACTAATCTGAGATGAAACGTGTTAAAGAATGGCATCACCTGGCAAGACAGCAGCCGCCTACATGGAGGCTTATCTGAAGTCGACCGAGGAGCGTGAACCGTCCCCCCCTCCCGATAAGATGGAAGTACCCCAGGGGCAGCCCGGTGTGGTCTTCCACCAGGCTGCGGTCTATTCCAACCCAGCTCTGCTGGTGGAGATTCTGAAGGGTTCTAAGAGAAAGTGTATCAATTTCACGGATAAAGATGGCAGAACGGCACTCCACGCAGCCTGCTTGGGTGAGATGGTGGAGACCGCAGACAGCATCAAGTGCGTGACGTTGCTGTTGGAGGCCGGAGCCGATCCGAACATTGTCACATCGGAGGCATTTGGAAAAAGGGTGAGCAGGATATTTACTTCACCCGGCTCCAGTTCACATTTAGCAGTTTCCCCATCTACCTAAACCTAAAATATGCTGTTGATGATCGCCCATTTTCTCCTGCAAAATCTACCATGAATAATAACTAGAGAGTACGTTTTCTTCACAGACTTTGTTTTGGGTGTCCCCAAAAGTGGGATATAGGGGGCACAGTTCTAAACTGTTACCAGTTACAAGTGTACTGTGTGTTAGGTAGATTGCAATGGGCAGCAGATGTAGATTAGAGATAGGTAAAGTATTGTTGAATCTCGAAAAATCTCCAAACCAGTAAATTTAGAGGCACTGTTTATTTTCACTGTATTCATTGATGGTAGGATTTATGAAAGAATGTCTTTATAAAGGATTATTAAGACACACAGTTTCCAGAGTTGCTATTGGTTAAAACATTATTTTCTGGTTGAAACCAGGTTGATTCAGGTTGACACATCATAAGGAAAACCGTCTCCATGAGAAAAGCAGACATTTGGAAGTGGTGGGGTGGGGCACAGGAAAATGAAAGTATTATTTGGGGGGTCACAGAATGTGGTTAAAGCACACTAGCACCTGAATTCCAGCGGGAGGACCATGTGGAAGCCATGTTGGTGTGGGGGCGGGGGGGTCAAGAAGGCAAAGCCCCATGAAGCTTTGTGGTTTTCATCATTTCCAGAAATTATATCAGCTTCTGATCAGCAGAATTTGGAGGGACACGTAAGTAAATTATAGTCAGTAGAAGTCAAAGAGTTGTATATCTTCCTGCCTATTGTTTTTATTGGACATGGCTTATCCATTCGTGGGGGGGGGGGAGGCACCAAAAATTTGGGGGCACATTCCGCCATGCCCCCTTTGGTGATGCCAAAGAACATGTTTTCTCTGTGTTCTTTGAGTTTTCAACTTCTGTTGCTAAAGAGGTGTCATGTTGCATGTAGAGTTATGTTTTTGTTTGAGATTACACTTTTCAATGCATTGTATGCCTCTATCATACCTTGATTCATGAAGGTGTTTTAAACCCTGGATAGTAGAGAATGTCGGTTGTCAAACAAACACGGTTGAACACCCCTAACAAATGTGAGGAATTTTCACAATAAAAAAAAAGGCTAAAAATACTTGAATGTAAACTTTGATGTTAACTTCTCTATATCAGGAAGGTCAAGGTTGCCTGTAAAAATATATTTTATCAAGTCTTCTTTGTTGAATTATATTACTATAAAGTTTGGAATTTTCCTGTATAGCCTGTCTTCCCTATGTATGATCCAAACACTTGAGGGTATGCTAGTACAATTGTTGGGCAGACCATAGCTAGCTATCTCAGTAGCAGAGCGTCAATACAGTCAGGGGGGGCGGATGCCCCCCCTGACGAACTCAAATGGACTGCTGGCGCTCTTTTCAGCTTTTTACCACTTTTTACTTATTCGCGATTATTAACTTTTTTATTGCGCTCTCATCTACCTATTGACATTTGTCACATTATCTGCAAATTAGCAAGGCCCGGAAAGGGTCATTTCCGGCGATCTAGGGAGTATCTTTACTCAAAAAATTTCTGTATGCTCCGCGCTTACCTGTGGTTGCGCTCCGCTTAGATAGAGTGGAAAGCGCCCCTACAGACCATTCTCGCCCCCCCCCCTGACCCAAAACCTTAGCTCCGCCACTGAGCTATCTTACTTATTTTTGAAATCTTGGCTGATTGGAATGCACATGCATGTAAAGCTGAGACAGGTAAGTATCAGCATTTTAAAACCCAAAACCCATAAATCTTGGGTTCTTAACAGTTTAGAGCATGAAATTTACATGTGGAACATGCCTTGGCAGTCTGGGAATACCTTACAACCCCAACCACTGCAAAAATTTAAGGTACTTGGACAATCGTAAATTTGTGATAAAACATAGCCAACTTAAAGGGTGTGAAAAATCGCGCACAAAGAAACATCTCATGCCGGTAATCTGACCTAGTTTTGAATGAGGTGTAATAGAAGTGTTAGGCACCACCATCGATCCCAGAAAATACACACACAGCTTGCTACCGTCAGTAATTAGACACTAGTGTACAGTCAATACATACAGCTACAGTCAATACCCACAACACAGTGTGCATAGCAGCGATGGACATCTCAGGTCGAGATAAAAGATAACAAGGTAACACGTTTCATTACTGTCTGCATTTTGTAGTGACAAGGAAAAACTTCACTTGCAAGCAACGGAAAGCTAACTTTTTCCGAGGGTGGCACGTGGTTTGGGGCGAGTCTTCAATGCCTTTAAGGAATGGCAAAGTCAAATTTTGTACATATATGTGCATTATTTCAAAAGTTTCCTTTTCCGAAAAAAAAAAAAATGGGCAAAATCAACACAGAGTTGATGTAAAGTTAGCCTTGTCATGTATCTGCTTGGTATAACTTTTCTTCCTCTTGAAGATTAGATGGAAATATAAAGGTAGCATGAAGCTAAGATGAGGTCCAACTGGTTGAGAAGGGATAATTCAGTAGTTCCTATATATAGAAAGATTCCTTATAAATGTCATGATCATAACCGGAAATTGTCCACATGTAGTAGATCCTCTTTCAAAATTTATATTTTTAACTTTATTTCTCTCTCAAGGATTTCCTGTGGTTTGTTTACTTCAGATTGCTTTGATTTTCAACTTTAAACTAGTTGACTAGATCATGTGTTTAGAGTTCACCAATGTATTAATATTTTATAGATATCTATGTAAGATACAAATATCACACAGCAAGAACATAGAAAGCAGAAGAGATGAAGGAACATGTGTTATTGTACATTATCCAAGCTCTATCCTTCATTCCACAAGTTACACAGTTGTAAACACGGTTGAAATTAAAGTTTTCAGGACCAGGGGAGCCCACTTTCCACAGAAAGTGGGCACACCCCTAAAAAAAATTGTTTTAATTAAATTTAAAAAACAAAGAGTAAATAAAATTCAAGGAATTATTATTATATATTATTATTTTTTTTTTTCATTCTTCAACTGACCCCAAGCTTGATTTGATCTTATATGTGTGATTTAGATACCTACGTAGGGCCCGTAACTAGATTCACAGAAAACAGTTGTATTTTGCAGTTAGTTATTGTACCATAAACAGTACAATGTACCCTAACACCAGGAGGGCAGTTGAAATCACACACCAAATGTAAACAGCACACTAAACTAACATTAAGAACTGCACATTTTAGGGTGACCACATAATAGTTTTGAGGAGTGAGATCTCCAGCACATCTGGAATTTTCTTTAAAAGACAAGGCCTTGTAACAGTAAGCCTATAGCAAGGAACATAATCAGTCATCCACTGGACTATGGGGCTTCAAAAATAAAAGTCAGAAGAAAAAAAGAAGAGAAAAAAATGAACACACCTAGGTTTTAGCCAGTGATTCAATCTCCACGCTGTTTGCACCTACTGAGGCAACTTGTTAAATGGTGCAAGAATTAAGTTGAAATGGTCTCAGTAAAGGTGCGCAAGAAACAGTTTAGACACTTAGGACAAGGATACTGATGGCAAACAGATCATATGCATATTTGTCAGCCTCTGTTTGGCATATGAGCATTCATAGTCAAAGAAATTTAGCCAATGGGAGGGAAAGCAACCCCCCCCCTGCAACCCTTCCCATCCTCATAGGCGTAGGAGGCGGGGGGGCTGCAGCCCCCCAACCAAAATTTTTGGTGAAAATTCGGGCAATATGCTGAGAATTTTTCGGGCACCTACTGAGAGAAGAATGATTTGCAATGTGTTTTTCAATTTTTTTCGTGAAAATTCGGGCAATATGCTGAGAATTTTTCGGGCACCTACTGAAAGAAGAATAATTTGCAATATGTTTTTCAATGGTTAAACTGATATTATTATAATCATTATTATTGTAACGACTTCCCCAATAATTAAAACCAATATGGAAGGGTAATAACACGGAAAATATAACCAAAATTTTTCATTTTAATATTTTTTAATGTGCATATCATATATGCATTTATCAGTTATTTGCATGTGATGTAATCACCGATGAATGCCTATATGATATGCACATTAAGATGTTGAGCGCGCGCCGAGCGCGAAAAAATGTTGGTTATATTTTTCGGGCAAGTCGTTACAGCCCCCCCAAATCAAATTAGACTCCTACGCTTATGCCCATCCTACATTAGCTCCCTCCCCCAAGTGGACTCATTACAGTACTTCTTGGTGCTTGCTGAATCCCAAAGGTGAAAGGTTAAAGGTGAAATAGAAAACCATAATTTATATAATTCAGACTTGGTCAACTAAAGGAGAACACTTGTTACAAACTGCTTTTGGTTTGTAAATTACCCACTTTTTCCACGTTTTTAATATTTAACTTCATTATGAACGAAACTGGAAAAGGATTTTATTTACTCTTCCTTCCTGTGCATGCTCCAAGTATCGAAAGTGAGAAACGAAAAACCAATAATATTGTTGTCAAGGTGATACCATTTCTTTGTCTCCTATTACCTTATTCAAAATTTAATAGGTAACTTCCTCTTTAGCACATTTATATGTTTAAGAAAGAGATGAAAAAGCTTTCCCTATTAACCTCTAAATACTTCCTTTTGTCTGTGCAGTCAGGTAAAAAACTATCACTTTCCTTAGCTATAAAAGTAGCAGATACTGTCGATCAAACATACATGAGCAGTACTCCCTCCACAAACTCATCACGTACTGTAACTGACGAGGCTCGAGCTTGGTCCATTGGATCGTTGTTGAATTAGCCTACAGTGGTACTGTGCTGTACAGCGTCGTTGCAGGTGATATTGACAATGTCTCATCCCTTTGGATTATGGGTAGGTTTTCACATGTTACAGTTTATATCTGTCTTATAGCCTTTAATTTTGAATTATTCAGAGAAAATTTTCAGTGTTCACATTTATTGTGTAGTATTTCACAGGTTTATGGATTTTGTTTTTTCCCAATAAAATATTAAAGATAGTGTGATTCAGTGTGTGTACAAACCTGCCTTGTATTGTGCTATGCGATACAGGATAAATTATTCCCTTGTTAGTAGCCGATAAATTATACCGAATGGACAGAGACTGGATAAAGTATTGTATGTGAGATTATTTTGGCCCAAATGATTGTAATGTGAGAACAGGGAGAACTATGGATCTTTAGAAACGGTGGGACTTCAGACCCGTTCTCAAATCCAGGGCTTATATCAAGCACTATTTTATACTTCACTCCTCTCTTACCTGGTTATAATACCTGTACATACACACTACAATCTACCTAGCTTAAAATCCGGGGCTTATCAAGTGCTGTCAATGAGTGCGAAGGTAGTTAAACAGTGGAAACAGATCTATGCACTTTTCTGTGAAAAATAAATATTTAAAGGATTGGGATCCTGCCAAGACATATTAACGATATCATATATGGGCCTTTACACAGTAAACCAACACGAAAATCAACACATGCAGTTTTCAGTATTGAAATTGGTATTTTCTTTGTTCTATTAGGATGAGTGTTAGTTATTTGAAGCAGAGAGATAGCATAGAAAGTTTCAACATCC
>KN884421.1:53068-64699 GCA_000934455.1 Apostichopus parvimensis
TGCACAAATGATCAAATTCTTCTTGGAAACTGAGTAGAAAAATAAGGATCAGGAGGGACACTCAATTCCCAAGGACCCTATAGGAGAGAAAAATCTAAAGACACAAACACTCAGATCCGATTACAATACTTAATGTGCTCGTCCAAAGCATTCTTAACCCATTCACAGTTCTTGCAAGTACAACTTTCTCAGGCAAACCGTTCCACTCATTCACAACCCTATTAGAAAAAAAAGTTATGCAGAATATTTATCCTACTTTGTGACTTTTTGAGCTTAAGACCTCTTCACTCCTTGAAAAGAAATTTATTTTACCGCTAAGACACCACCCGCGAACATGGCTAGAGCCTCGTGCAATTTGGTACCTTCGAACACTTTGTCAGCCACTACTGAATATATTGGACCAATCTTATTGTAAAGCAATTTTTTTTTAAGATCTCCAATTGGTCATAATGGGGTTTACGCTCGGCCCTAATCTCTGAAAATATAACATCTTAATAGCTTGAACATGGGGGTAGCGCAATTGATTGTAGTTTCTCGGGCGGGGGAATTAAAATAACATTTACGTTTTAGGAAGATTCTCGATCTGGGGCAAAAAATGTTTGTGTTAACCAACGAATTCTATTTTATGATCATTAGCTGGTTAAACAGCAAGCAACCAACCGAGCAAACCCTTCCTTAGTTAACAGAAATTCTTAGACGATTGTAAGTAATATTTACTTGTACTGTCATTATCAGAGTAGTTTTCTAGCTGACGAGACCATCAGGTGATCGGGATGACCGTGATTTTTTTTCTGAACACGAATTTGAACTTCATGAAGTACAGTAAACACAAGACAAATGATACGTGTACGTGATGTTAAAACTTTAAGAAACGGTTTAACTAACACATTTCTTTTCGACATATTTACTTCAGTTTAGTTGTGAGTCATGAAGGCAGTAACATTTCTTGAATTTATTCTCCTTATTTTTTACCCTTTACTGCGAACGAACTAGACTTGGACCGCTGTTGGTAAAGCTTCAAAATTACGCATCTTAGGGATCGCGACAACTCCATCAGAGATTTTGATGTTTTCAATGCAATTCGGGAGTGGAAAAAAATACCGGTTTTTGAGCCAGATTGGTTTTTTTGCTGAGAAAAACCGGTTGTAAGTTTTCACAAAACTGTGCAAGCTTACCCACCAATTCCATTAGGAGTATCCCTCCTGTCCTGACGATACACAACATACCCCGGGTAAGAAACCTCAGCACTATGAATGTCCAGGGGAATTCCACAAGATCGAAGGTCCGCGAGACCGAATTTCAGAGAACCGATGGTCCCCGAGACCGATGGTCTATGGAGCATGCCCCCTTAATTCTTCACTGGTGGACGTCCCCGTCCCCTTAAAATCTGAAGAGGTAAGGAAAAACGGGCGATTTAAACCAATTTAAAACACTTTTTTTACATTGTCACATTACAAAAATATTATTTGAAATTCGAGCAGTCTAAAGAATTTTGACTCCTTACAGAACAGAACCGAAAACCGCAACATGTTCCCTTGTTATAGCGTATACTGTCATTATTATCCCATTTTACTATGAAATCAGGATTAATTAGGGGTCAACTTTTAACCTCTAGCCTGTAACAGTTGACACAATTTCCTCATAACAAACCAAACGTCTAATTTACTTCCTAAAATTTGTACATTTTGTAGCACAAACACACAGCAGGTGGTGTGACATTTGAGAGCGGGGGCTTCCCCCCTGCAACCCCCTCTGGTTACGCCACTGGTGGAGGCCTAGTATCAATGCAAGCCGCCCCAGGCCCCTTGCGCAACTCACTGGTATCCATTATGAAAAGAAATGGCTGTAAATTCTTTTAAATTACGCACTTTATCAAGGTAATATTACCGGTAGTAATATTTGTCTTACCAAGTGCTATTATAGGCCTAGTACTAGGCCTAGTAGTTTAGGTCTCGCGGGGCCTAGTAATAGTTTCGGTCTCGCGGACCTCGGTCTCGAAGATCTTCGGTGTGGCGGACCTTTTTATTTTCGGTCTCGCGGACCTGGCAGATCCTCAAAAAGAACAGTAAATTCAGCAAAAATTTTACAAATACTTCTAGCATTGGTAAAGACAATCTTCAGCTTATCCCTGTAAGTGTAACTAGGTGTACCTGTTGTAGACGGTCCTTAGCATGCCTCCTGATATTGTTAGACATTACTTTCAAAACACCTTTAAGCACCTCCACTAGAAATATAATCCTTATCAAAATTTATGCCTGCCCCCATCGGCCCCCAATTTCGTTTAAACATAGCTGTTCAACAGAGTAATTCACCAACCATTACTAGGCTAACGGTTATGCCGTTAGGCCTACAGTACCTTAGGTTACGTCTTGGGGCCTAAGCTGCATCAGCTACAACCTGCAACAAAGCCTGGCTCATATAATTTTCTCAAACGTTAAAAGTTCAAGTCAAGAGAATACATTTAGGTCTAATCTTTACGTCCATGCTTCAAACCCATGCTGCCCAGTTGCCGTCATCTTCAGGTTAATCTTCAGCCTGAGTAGCCGTCATCAACAACTTGTACAAGTAATTTACACTTTCCATTTCGCGCCATTGCCATAGGAATACTAGAGAGGGATCTTGAAAACGGAAACTACGTCACAGGTCAACTTCTCTGTTGTCGAAACACCTTGGAACTAACCTCAGCCGCAAGACAAGCACCCTAATTGAACTATGTTGTGAGACCACAACGAGTGTAGACAGTACAACGAATTTTGCTGATGTATGAAATTTCGCGAAACTGCTTGCGACCTACCCCTCTAGTGAAATGTTTGAATAATGCAAAAAGAAGGCGTCACTAGCCACCATGACGCGGTAAGTTGAATATCACAACATTTATTTTTCGTAATAAACAGTAACATTTCTATTTTTGTCGTACTTTCTGATAAATCTCCATTGAATTTGGTGCCTTTTTTCATAGCTCCAAAAAGTGCCCATAAAATTTGCCGTAATCCTGACTTCGTTACAGGAGAAAAATTGGCTAGATTAGATTATGATCTTTTCATTGATACCAAACACGCGATTGAAATGCACTAGTATTGTCAACTTTCAACGTATTAACTTACGGCAAAACAAAGCGTTATGTAACATATGTTAGGACTTTGTAATAGCTGTGCGTACATATGTAATGATGTACATTGCTTTGGTTCGTGGAAAACGCCCATGTCAAACTACATAGCCTAGAGGTTATTGTACACACCGCATAGTCATGTAATTACTATAGCCCTGGTAGAAGGAGCAGAAATGGCTCGTCTTCTTGCAACACATTATGCAAGCTCCGAAGATAAAGTGTAGGCTAGGAAAAAATTACCTCACACTAACCACGGCAAAATACCACCCTTATTCCATGGTAAACTGTGGTACCATACCACAATTTTACCATGGTTTTTATCACTTAATATTTCATCTTCACCATGGTTTTATCTCAAATTTTCCCTATTTGTACTATGGCATTACCATATTTTTACCCTAATTAACCATAGTTTACCGCTGAAGCTTGTTTATGAAGTGGTTGTGCTATCACTTGCCACTATGTTTTGTTGTCTTGTTAATATTTTCTGACAGTTTTACGCCTGAAAGTTTATGTTATATGAACAAGAAATAAAAAAAGAGACCAAAAAATGTGTTGTCATTCTTAAAAAAGAAAGTGCTCTGACCAAAAGTCCCTCAAAGTTGACCTCATCGTGGTGTCAAAGTGGCAACCATTGTCGTTTCAGTGGGCGAACTAGAGCTTTGTCTTGGCATTTATATACCAACATGCACTCTCAGGTGTCATATTTAAGAGCCTGCTGTTTTGTGCTGGCCGGCTAAGGTCAGCTTTCAACCATTCCACCCAACCTATACAAAGAAAATCCTGCGAATGTTCGCTGTGCATGAATACCACAACTGATTTTGCCTGCCATTTGGTACGTTTAATGAACCAGTTGTGCATATTTTCCCCGACACCATTTTATCTTGATTTTAAATGATACTCTGTCCACCTGCATTAGCTGCAGTAACTGTATATTCATTACTCACCCATCGATCATGAACTTATAGGTTTACTTTGTGACCCATATTTCTTGTGGGAGCATTTTCATACTCAAATTGAATTGATATGATGGATGAAAGGGCGTAGTGGATCTTTGTGGCCATGACAACTATATATGACAGTACAATTATTCTTTCAGATTGACTGAAAGGCTCAGACAAACCATGCAAACCAGTTGCAAATTTCTTTTGGAGAAATGTAATAAAAATTTATAGCAACTTGTCAGAATGATATGCAGTCACTATCTGCACATATTTGATCTGAGCCCTACTAATTACCAGTTGGGTAATTATCTATTGTCAACAGTAACACCTTACACCTGTATGTTCCACAAAACTAGTTATAATTGAAAATAAACCCAGTGAAAAGGCCAATGTCTTGATACCATCAAGGCTCAATAGGCTGATTACTAGCAACCCCATGTACAATTTCAGCAGGGTGAATTTGAAGGGGCTCTGGCAGAGCTTGTAATCTTTGCAGTGGCAGGGCTTGTACTTGGAACACCTGCATGGGTCCATCTTCATGAGAGTCTTTAAATAGGATTATTGCTGGGGATAAATACAAACCAGTGTTGAGTGTCTGATTGCAGCGAGTAATACTGGAAGTAGTGATTGTTACGATATGGCATTGCTCGCATGTATTGTTATGTGTGGATGTACCAAATCGATGTATTGGCAGTGAGTATTTCATGATCTCCAGGCGTCCTTATGCCCCTATACCCAAACAGAAAAGTAATTTCACTGCCATGAACAGTTCCTCTTATCATTGGATATAAGCAATTCAATCCCATTAGTTTTATTACGCTTAGTTGTAGTATTTCGCGCAATACGTACCAACCTGCAACGGGACAGTCACCACTTTACTCGTAACCTGTATACTCGTAACCTGTTTCGTGTGCGCATATATTTTCAGTGTACTTCACTTCGTTACAGGATAATTTGAAGATAAATGGATATTAATTTGTGGTAAATGAGTTTTTCCAGCAAATATACAAGTTTTCAAAATTGGAAATTAAGACAATCATCCCCCCCCCCCCCTCCAATTTTTTTTTCTAAATAGTTCGAAAGTGGTTAAGTTACGTTTGGAAAATTCGGCCGAAAATCCATTTTCACCACTTTTATGTGTCTGTTGTAAATAACGGTTAGATTAATCACCTTCCTTCATCAAATTCAACTATTACCAGACAAATAAATTGCTTAATGACTGAGAAATTGACCTTCGAAAATTGTTGAAATGTTGAAATATATTAAGTGCTAATTATTATTTTACTGAAAATTGCCTAATTGATGACATTTGATAAACAATTATTTGGTAATTTTGAGTTAGGTGAATTGTCATTTTGTTGAAAGTTGCTACTATATTATAAAGAAATTATCAACAGTTTGACGACACCTTAACTTTCCATATAAGGGATGACTTCCATTAGCATGTCGTAGGTCAAGGTAATGTCGCGCTTCAAATATGAAACTGCAAAAACGTAATTATTTCAGTGACTAAATATGCAGACAGAAGTGCTTCTTCTGCTTCATATTGTGAAATATTTTCGTTTCTATGACAAGGAGTCAGTGTGTAATTATTTTTTTCTGATGTTGGTATTATTAACGTAGGTTTTCATATTCTTTCATAATGTTAACGTGGCGGTCTGTTACAAGACAAAACAATTAAATCACAATGTCACTTAAGTTGGACTTTTAATGAAGACAATTATACTTTCTTTTTAAGTTGTCTGTCTATTTTGATTTGAAATGCTCTTTAGGTTCTTCAGATTAGATGTTATTTTTGATGCATTTGTAAAAGCTTTATGTCACTCTGAAAATCTGAAGACAAAATCAAATTAAATTGTAACTTTTACCTTCTGGCGGCTTTATAGTAGGACTATCACAAAATGATATTTCTCCCCGCAAATCAATTCCTGTCTCCCTAAAATGTAAACTAAAAATCTTCAATAAATACTATTCATGTGAGCACAAAACCTAGTGCAAGTAATAATTTTTTTTCTTGAGTGAAGTTGGATAAGAACAGAACCAGACAAAGAGTAGAAATATATACATATAAATAACAGAAGGAGAAGTATTTTGTTGCAGTTAAAAGTGTCCGACCGGACTATACTTTCTAAGGAAATAATGTCCGGCCAAGCTAATATCATTGGAAATTTCGTCCGCAACGATACCATGTAGTCCCCATTCGAAAATGTCACAAAATGAAAGTTACTGTGTCCTGCAGTGAAATTCTTTATTTTTTCAGTGCTTGGAACTGCTGTTTTACCCATACAAACCGCATTCGTTCACCGAAATCACCGTACGTATCGTATGTAAGAATGCTAACCTATGTTCGATAAAGTGTATACTACATGTACGTATACGTACGAAAAGTTCACAGTGTGTGTATTGTGGCATATTATGATATTCCCCACGGCAGTACCGTCGCGCTAGTCAGCATAAACATAAAATTTACACTTTTCGCAGAATATTGTTTTCTAGTTTACAAGAGATGAATCATATGATTGATTAGTTTGACTGAAAACAATTCTAACGCTTAAAAAGCATTTCAATAATTATGTAATTAAACAATTACTACGTCACATAAAACTAAGACATTGGTCATGTGACAACGGTTGCATATCAATCAGATAATACTGTCATTTCTGTCATTTGTCATCTGTCACTTTCGTAACAAAAGACAGGCGGGTCCGATAAAACTACGAAACCAATCGGCAATTTTATATGGTTGTTAAGATTACAAAATATCTAACCTCAAGCCGTTTGCCCAGCAGTTTGATCAGCAGTTTGATCAATAGTTGGAAGAGACAATCAGTAATATAGTTATATGGCCCTACCATATCATACAGGGGCAAATTCAAAGTGAAAAGATCACTGAAGACTTGAAATAGACGTACATAATATTTCTGCATACAAACTTACCACTTGTTGGGGTACTATTTTGATCACCGAGAGCATCAGATGTTAAGCTATTCCCGATTATGCAAAACAATATTTTCAGAAGATAAATAAGACAGGTTATGACATAACACACGACTCGACCATATCAACTCTAAAGAACATAAGTGACAAAAGGGTTTGTTTAATGACTAATAGGATTGTATAGAGTGTTAAACTTTTAAATGTAGCATTAAAAGTTTGACAAACATTTATATTGTTTTCGCTCTATAACATTATTGCTTTATTATAGGATGGTTAAATGCATAAACATATGAACACTGCATTTATTTCCAACTCATGAAGTTATGTGTAATCAACACACTGTCTCAGTTATCATGCGATAAAGGTCTAAGGGTATTCATAATAGTCTGTCAGGTGCATGCCCCTAAAAGGCCTACATATTGACTGTCGTTATATCCTTTCCCTACCGAGTTGTGATGGGTGGTTATGATAGAGGGATACTTCAGCAATAGGTTTTCACTTGTTGGACAATATGGGAGATGTTAGTTGTCGAGGTAAACAGTATGCATGTAACGTCTTCACTTACGACATATACACACTGTACATTATGTTACTTCATATGCCTGGCCAAACCATATACTCCCAACAAAGTTACCATAACACACTTCCGTTGATGGAGTCCAGTATATTCCACTAATAAAGCCCCGCAGTGGCAAAAGGGGGTAAGGCCTCTTTGAACCTCTTTGAGGTGTCCATTGAGTTTGGTTGACACTTGGGACGAAGAGCAAATGTTATGACTAGTCAGCAGGATATATTATTTCCATTTTATCCAATCCCCAAAGTATACCTTCACATTATATGGCTGAATGAAAAAGTTATGAATTTGAAAGTCTGGGCAAATTACAGTAGGCGGCCTGTGTTAAACATATTAACTTTGTAGAATAAAGATCACAGGGCTGAGTAATTTTACATTCTCCTTCACGCAAGAGTAATTATTTTGGTATTTAGATGGTGTGACAATCTGGCAACCCACAAAGTCACTGTGCTCCTTTAATTGTGTTTCGGGTTGTGTTTTCACATTCTCTGAAATGGTAAAATATGCAGAGTATTGAGAAATGTAGAGCAGCTGCAATTTCATCCAAGGTAGAGATATAAAACCTTAATCTGGAGGTCAATGAGCTTTTAACAGTTTGTAATGATGTCATCCTTTGGTTTCAGGAAAATATGGCTGTAATTGTTCTTTTTTTGTCTCAAGTTAACACTCAAATAATGGCATTACATTTGAGAACTGTATCAACCAAAAACGCACTGAACTTTTTCATGTCTTAGTGTCCTATGGAGGTGGACGAACGTTGACGCCTCTTAGGAGTGTACTTATCAGGTACTTCACCTGTAAAATGATAGAAAAAGACCTTTGCTTTAACAATACCAGTATCTGTGTTTTATGACAAGAGCCATTCCATAGTGACTTGTGTGCAATTCTGAACAGAATTTCATTTGAGAAAATAATGATTTTTTTTATTTGTTTATATATATGATCTCAACAGTGATTACCAGTACTTTATTAAATCAAATATTCAACGTTTGAAATAAAGGATATTTTAAGCAGAAATATATTTTGGAACGTAGGGTATGGGGGTGTAGCAGCGGGTAAATTTTCATAAGAACATGAACGTTGAATAATTTACGCAACAATTACAGACCTAAATCTTCAAAGGCAGAAGAGAAACCATACCATAACTCATGGCAAATGAGGAATAGACAATAAGTAACAATGTTGTCTTCATAGGATGGGTGTTACGAGGTCAAAAGTTAACTTGAAGAATAGCTCAAATTGGTTACTTTTACTCTAGGCCCATGTTTGACCTGCGACCATTCAAAATACTTTATTATGCCTCACACACCCAACCATATAACAAATGACTTAAATATGACACCTTTACGATAATAACAGCTTGGACTAAAGTTGGTCGTAGACTCTACATAGAGCTTCTAAGAGATGTCTGTAACAGAGACACCTTTCCATGGCTAACGTCATAGTGAGGTAGCTGACCACGTCCTACTTCGTCGCATCTTGCCTCCTCAGTGTTATTACAACGGGTTCCAATATACTGCTAGTTGGGCAGAGACATGGCTCAAGGCTCTGCAGTCGAGCCGGGACTTGATCGCGGAACCTTCAGCATGTGTCCTAACCACTTCACCACCATTATGAAAAGAAGAAGGCAGTGTTCAGAAACCCATATCTTCGAAACCAAGGGAAGTACATTCTTTCTGATGCTATAAAACTTATGGACACGAAATACCCTAATCAGCCAATTTTAGACTATATAGGCTCTCCATCTCAGCTAAAGAATATTGGACTTTCAAAATGCACACTCACATTTTACAGTTCTTAAGTGCTAATTTGTTTGGGAGCGAGTCGTATCTCGCAAAGTGCTGGGAATTTGGACTTATTGTTCTCTGTGTTCCATGGACAGTGGAACAGGCATGTTGGGAGGAATTTTGGGCAAAAGGAGATTTTTCGATTATCGTCTCTCGTTGAAAACCACAGTATTCCAAAACAACATATTTTCGAGCATGGCCCAAACTTGACTTTAGTTAAAAAAAGTTAGACCGCTTGGCATTGTCTTGCATAAAAAAGTACAAGTTTAACCTAGGCAAAAGGTCTGTACAGCCAGCTCAATGATGCATATTTTTTACATCACACAGGTTACCATCAGTAAAACTAAGAAAATAATACCTGTGGTAATAGTACATACCTGCCTTTTGAATAACCCCGAAAACATTCAAGACGTAACAAATTGACATTCATTCACGAGTCAAGTGTTTAAATACCTCTTGAAGTTAATGAAGTTGTATTTTGGATTCATGATATGGCTTGGTTAGTCAGGTAGCAGCTAATTTTTGCAATATTTTTGCTTTACTTGTTGTTCAATCAAATTCAATTGGATAGTCAAGGAGTAGCTAATTTTTGCCTCATTTTCGCATTACTTGTTTGTTCAATACTAACTCACTGCAAAGGATTATCCGGCAAATAATGATGACTCCAAGTTCTTCAATTATAATCACAGTGGTATTAATCCTAGCTCCTCCAAGGTCATACAGAAGCTATGATGCGTTCTTATGAAATTATCATCGATAAGTACCACTGTCGTGTTCGTTCTTCTATTATCTATGCGTTAGTTTCTCTATTCTGCGATGGTGACATTCAAGCCAGATTGTAAAATTTCTTCAGCCTTTTGATGCTGGTCTCAGGAAAGGAAACATGAACAAAGTGATTCACGAAACCGATGAAACATTCATTAAATGTTAAATACATCCAACGATAACAAAAATAACACATCGTGCACTTTTTCTGTTGTTTGCAAGTAATGCCTGTAAGTAGTAAATAGTACATTGTGCGATACCAGATACTGTCAAATATCTTGCACAGCGTCGAATCGACTCATATACTTCTAAGCTTCACGCACGAAAAGGTAAAACCATGCGCAAGTCGGCTCACGCACATGCTTTGAGCATATGATACGCGTCCTTAATTCGCATACACCTACTTGATGAACAAAAAAAAAGGCGTGAGATTCATGACTTCTATGTTTCTTACACACAGAAACACGAGTCGAATTCAAGCCCGTTTTGGACAATATGGTCACTTACCATGTGTTTGTAGACGCTTAATGCTGAAGCCAAAGATTTGTATAGTGCCGAAGGCGCTAGATGACTTCTATACCTCTAATACACAAACACGTGAAGCCTGTAAGTGCGTCTTTGAATATATGATTTCTTGCAGCGCGTTCGCATACTGCACTTAAGTTGAATCCAAACAATTCTTTTATTAGCACAGAAAAGGCACCGTAAGAGTAGGACAGTTTATATATTAATTTGGATTTAAGGACAGGGAACTGCTGTTCACTGTTGTATACATTACCTGAAGATGTGGGAATGTATTCCACAATATTCAGTTCTAAAGTTTATACTTTCTTTCAAACAAGCGAACTGCACATGGAACGCACACATACAGTCAGCACTGTACACAGTGGACAACAGACGACAGGATTCGCTGTTCCTTAGGAATCATACCACAATTTCAGTAAAGTATACAACCGCTCAAAACAAACACATAAAATGATCTAATGCAATGCTTGATTTGGCATATTTTCAGACAACATCATTGTTTCTGCCCATATGTGAAAGAACATATATATATCAGATGGTTACTTAATTAAAACAAAACAAAACATTCGTTAGTTCATGTTTGACACCGACGACGAACTGTACATTTTCCAGCGTCTGCAAGCCCATATAAAGCCTCATCCGTCGACATAAATATCAGTTACATCGCTTTCGCTCTGTTCCCTCTCTAAATTACACCTAGTATAATGGTAGGGAGAAGGAGCAAATTTACATTTCTACAACACTTATCGTGAGGAGAAACAACTACCTTCTGTGACATACGGCATTGGCGCAAAATTAGTTTTGAGGAGTTAAATCGTTCATTGGCAGAGATTAACTTTCAAAAAAGTCGTTATTTGACACTTATCAGACAGAACCAAATTAACGATGAACGATTTTTATCTCAGCCAACGAACCATGTCAATGCCGAATAATGAGGAAAGGGATTTAATCATCCTATGTGCCTGGCTAAAGATGTTAAAGAATGACATT
>KN884422.1:42743-55182 GCA_000934455.1 Apostichopus parvimensis
ATAACTGACCTTTGGTGACCTTTGTGGGCACCAAAAACAATAGGGCACACCTTCTCCATATGGCGGATCTACAGTCCAAGTTTGGCCTTAATCCAACATTCCCGTATTGAGATAGAGCGTACCCAAGCAAGTGTCACAGACGCACACACAGACACACACACACACATACATACACACATACACACACACACACACACACACGCCAACCTGACTACATAGGTTCCTTTTGCTAAAGCAAGGAACCAAAAAGCAATGGAAGAATGAATGAACATAGACATAATTTGTCAAAAGAATTCGAAAGCTGATCGTTAAGTAAGTTAACAAATTTACGATGTACATAATATGAGTAGTTAATGAATGGATGGCCGGTTCAGAAAATCGGAGGTTCGGATAATCCAAGTTTTACTGTAATCTTATTCAAGGTTGTGGAGTTATTGAAAGTTAAAAAGTTTGGTCCCTCCCAAAGAAATACGGCCTGATGAAATTTTGTGCCTAAATGGTCCCAAAAATATTTTGCCCTCAAAAACTGAACAACAAAAAATGTTGGCCCAAATGGTCCCAAACATATTGGGCCAACATGGAGCAAAAATGTGCCCACCCGGTACAAAAATGGGCTTGATTGATTTTTTTGGGGCCCAGTTGATCCCAAAATATTTAGACCTACATGTACCATCTATCAACCAACAACAGTATACACTATACAAAGTTTGGCTACAATCTGCCTTACGGTTGTGTAGTTACTGCAAAGTAAAGAAAATGTGGGCAGAGTTAATGATACTAGATATGTAATTGTGAACTCTGATGCAGACTTGGAAGAGTGGTGTAGCCTGTGTGCTGTTTCTATTGTGATTATGTTCTTGACTGTACATACCTTTGAGAGTGAGGTTAAAGCAACCCAGCCTGTCACCGGAGAGGGAGTCTGCACCACACTGAAGAACAATGGCACTAGGTTGATACATCTCCATGACCTTGGACATTATCTGGGAAATCAAAGCATATTATCATCACTGTTAAAGGAATTGTCTTGTGGAAGATTTTGATACATTGCCCTTGTAGTTCTTATTTTTCTCTTTCTAACCATGTAAAAAATGTCCCCATTTGACGTTTTCTTCTTGTAGAAATCTGGTTTTCAAATTCACCAGTTTCTCACCAAAAGTACCGTTTGTTCGAATGCATCAATTTTGGTGATTGATGTAGTGCAGGCAAATAGGCAAAACAGGCGACTTGAAGTTACCATCCCATTTCCGCAGTAAATACACTCTCACGTGTACACGCACAGGTGATTGCCTATTATATATTACGTAGATATCGCGAACGTATATCCTACCATGCCCAGTTGGTATACTTGTTTAGCGTTGCACATATTACACTCTCACACTCAAACCACAGTTCATAAACTGTTCTTCGAAATCGCTGAAATAAAATTCACGGATCAAATTTACAGTAAAAGGAAACTTGAAAAGTATTCGGAACACCGAAAGATGAAACTTGGCGGAATCGATGTCAGAGCAGAAGGTAGAACTGAGAAGCTTAGGCTTCGCAGAACTGTCCGATTGTAAATTTCACTGAAAATTAAGCAAGAAATTAATCTGTATACAAACGCGGTTTTTGTTGTGATTACTGTAGGTACGGTACGGAACGTGGGTTATGTCGCAATCTGCATTAGCGTAGATGATGTCACAGTTTGTACTGTTCAAATCATATTGGAAATGTTTATCTTTAACGATTAAAAAATCGTTTCTCTGTCAAACGCAACAGTAGCATTCTCATACTTTGACAACATGTTTGAAAAATTATTTATCATTTTTTAAGGTAACTTCTTTGGGCCACCAGACAATCCTTTTAATATTACCTACAACTCTCAAGAATCATGACTGCACCTCCCCTCCCCCGCCATTTTCTTACACCTGATTACAAACAAATTATTTTACAAACAAAATTTTTGTTAACCACTTATAACAGCATCTGTCAATGTCAAGTCATAAGTAAAATTACATAGGGTATTGCTAAATGTTAGCTTCTTGCCCATGACCCACCCCCATTCCTTTGGGATTGGCTTACCGGTTTAAATATCTTCTCATAAGACTCGTCATCGATACCATCTCTGAGAGGGAAGTTGACAGCGTAGTACTTGCCTTTACCTGCTCCAATATCCTGCAAAATAGGTAAATAGAAATAATGAGAGGACAGTTCAAGGAGTTATATATCTCCAAACAACCTGCATGAACAACTTGATTATAGGCTACATAGAGCATGTTTAAACTTCACACTTCATATATTTTAGAAGTACTTGACATACCCATCATATGCTGTGAAGGTTGCAAGTCAATTCAGTGTTTCCCCTTGTTATTATGGTATTATGGGGAGTGGGGTGGGCAAAGGAAGGGAAAAAGTTGAAACAATTTGACCTCTGACCTCCAATCTTTCACTATGAATCTTGGAAACACAAGTTCTTATCATGGGACACCTTCCTACCAAGTTAAAAGAAATTCGACCAGCCGTTTAGGACATGTTTTAAAATGATTACAGATCTAGCCGACACAAATGGACAGCTTTACACCCCTACCCCTGATATACTCTTGCAATGATCAACAATTTTAATATCTCCTCCTACCTTTGATACAAAATCAAATTTTCATAATATCTTGGCATGTCACCTCCTGGAATTGGCTCATTTTCCCATCCTTTGTACATATTGTTGAGTTAGGAAAGTCTGCCCCTGCACCACGGGGAACAGGCCGCTTTGGTCGAAAAACACACCCAGGTGCTCCTTGCAGAGATACCAGACACCCCTCCTAGACCAGGGGCCTTACCACCCCCCCCCCTGTTTTGAGCCTCATTTACCTTTTACTTTTTGAGTAACAGCTACTCAAAGTCGAGGTGCCACGCCCACCCTAGCGTGACCTATGACAAAGTAGTAACTTTTTGAGTCCTCACAAATTCTCGATCAAACATGCTACAGTTACGAAAATGGATGTCTTGGCCTTGTTTGGCCATAGATTTCGAGAATGAAATCTACAAGATGATTTGAGGTACTGTTCTGGAGATATAGTTTTGGCCACATTTCACCAGGAAACAAACAAAATTATAAGGACCAAACTCTCAGTTTACTACCAGCCTATAGGGATTAATAGTGTTGCTAGTATAAGAGCCAAATGCCACTCACCATAAGAGATAATTTCCAAACACTAACCTCTGATACAATCCTACCAATGAACTCATTGACTGAAACATTGTTATTACACAGTAATGCAATGTTCTTTCATGAAATATTAACATTACAAGACAAACATTTAGGTTAAGTGTTCAAAACCACAATAGCATCTTTCATAGGGGTAGCAGTTCCACGAACTGCCTATGTTTTCCCGCCATTTTTCCTTTCCCACGCTACAGGCTGTCGTTGTATTTTCATGTTCATTAGCATATTTACTTGTATTTCTATTCGCTATTCCTATCTTCCCTATTGCTCTCTCATGTTCTTTTTCAGCTTGTGTGTTGATTTTTGTTAAGCCACTTTCGTAGAGTAATTTGTATTTTGCCATTGCTAGGTAACGTTACGTACGTTACTCTACTCACTGTTAGCTTATTTCCCTCTCCATGTTATCTCCCGTTCTCTTGTTAGTTTGCATTGTTTCATAAGTTTTAAATGTTAGTCTTTCCTTAATTCAAGGTTTTCAGTATGTCTGGTAACCAGCTGAAATGCATCAACTGTTCCATGTTTCGACCAGGGAGAGCCTGGGACTAACATGACCTTTGTCCTAAGTGTAGAACTTGCACCAGACGGGACCCATGCCTGGTCTGCATTAAGTTTTCACCAGCCCAGTGGCAGGAGATAAACAACTGGTTAACGAGCCTAAGAAACAAGCTCCAAGGCAGTTGGATTTAATTCCAAATGCCATCGGTGTCCCAGGAGAAGAGGATATAGGAGAGACGGGAGAGAGAGAGGAGGGAGAAGTGATGACAGAGGTGGAGGAAAGTGGCCAAGAGCGGGCCGAAGGAGAGGTGGAGAGAGAGAGAAAGAGTACCCCCCGCGGTCCTGGCTACGTCTGGTATGATTATGGCCAAAGGGAAGGAGCAAGGGCAAGGCTCCTGCCAAGAAGAGACCTCTCAAGAAGAGGCTCGGCTCGACCGGACTGGAGAAAAGGTCTTAGTCCGGATTGCAGCAAGAGAGATCCACGGGAGAGCGCGGGCTGCAGGCCCCGGAGAGCTTGGTTCCGAGAGAGATCACGACCGAGGGGTCGCTAAGATGGAGCCGATCCCATAGCGGGGAGCCGGAGAGGCGGGTCCCTACCGAAATCCCGACCCGGGAAAACAGAGGCCTCCCCCAGATCTAGACAGGATAGATGGAGATCTCACTTAAGATCCCCAAGGAGGGAAAGGAGAAGGTACTCCCGGCCTCCGACGAATCCTCGGAGTCGTCGGACGACGGTTACAAGAGAGCTAAGAGAAGGCGTCGGTCCCCGAGATGACAACAGGAGGAGGAACCAGCATTGCTAGCCCAGCTGACTGGCCTGCTACGCCCCCTGTTGGAGCAGCAGAGAGCAACCACGGTGGCAGACACGAACCTACCAGGCTCCATTAGCTCCGGTCCTACCGCGGCTCCACAACCGGCCCCGGAACCAGGGGAGGACGTCCTGGACTGCAGAGCGTCTGTAAACTTATCTGGTCTGGATGACGAGGGGGATCCTAGGGATCCCACGGACCCTGTAGATTAAGATCCGATGGAGGAGAGCTTCGGGTAGCTACGAACTGGAGGAGGTGCCCATTACGGGAGGAGCCCTGCCTCAGGAATTAACGATGCGGGCTGCTGAAATTTTCAGAAGACACCTGGGTTTTGAGGCACCGGACACACAACCACAGAAGGCAAACCGGGTTTCCAAGCTAACGGCAACTGGCGAAGCCTCAACTAAGCCAAAGACCACCATGCCTGTAGATGCGACCTGCTATGACAGGTTCGAGGCTGTTAGGCTGTTAACTAACTGCATAACATGCACCTATAACAACAGCAGTTGCCTTAATGCACTCTCTTCAACCCCCAGAAGACAATCTACTATCTGATTAACTTACCCGCAAGTCACCTGTTCCTGGAAAATATTCCCCATACTTATGGAATGATACAGTCATGACACGATCAGTTGTATAGAAAGCTTCCTCAACACCATCACCATGGTGAATGTCTATGTCAATATACAATACTCGTTGGTGATACCTGTAGATGAAAATTACCAAAATGCAAATAGCTTAATCAGTGCAGTATTGTATAGAGAATTAATAACAATTGTTACATGTACAATATGGCAATAAATCCCATATACTGTTTCTTTAATCCAAATTTGTACCTTAATGTAGAAGGCTATAGATGTGATTGATCTGCACTTCTGGTCAACATTTCTTTTTGCTAAAGCACTGAAACCATAAATACCCAACACATGTTTGAGGCTTATAGTTTGAAATCAAGTGAAAATTGCTGCCAATATATGCCCAGTCTCACTACAGGGATGCACTATTATTCTATTAAACTGAATTTTAGCAAATTAAATATTTTATAATATTTCCACTGCTCATACATTAACAGCACTTCCAAAATATAACTGGACATAAAAAATAAGACATTTATTAACAATGAACTTTTATATAGCCAGTGCTTCATATTTATAATAATACCTTATGAACAGTGATTACTTTACCTTTAAGATTAATAACTTTTTGACAAGCTAGGAACAAGAACAACATTTGAAAGAATACTTACTTCAAAAGTTCTAGTATAGCCAGCACAATATCATTAACATAGCAAAACCCAGAGGCTTCTGACTTCTTGGCATGATGGAGACCACCAGCCCAGTTTACAGCTATGTCTGTCTGTTGCTTGTTAAGCTTGACAGCTCCTGCCACTGAACCACCGCCAGATAACTGACAGAATTCATAGAGACCATCAAACACAGGACAATCTTCACCAACATTAACTGCAATAGATAGACAAAAGATAAACTTGGTAGTAATGGTAAGTCTGAGTGTAAAGGCGCCGCCATGCCCTTGACAATTTGTCTTTCTTGAATTTCCTGTTCGTTAGTACATTATTTATTCATGAGATTGAATATAAGTGTTCTACAAACCTGATCGTAGAGCAGTCAGCCTTCAAACCAAAGAAGATTAATGGCATAAGATAACAATGATAAGTACATGCACTTTGTTATGAAGGAGTATAAGGTGTACACATGTTGAGGATTTATGAATTCAATATTGAAAATTACTTAACAGTATATAGAATGGTTGCATTTTCATAACAATGGTGACCGTGAATATTATCCATCAAAAGCACATGAACATGTCTAGTTAGTAGTCATCCAATGTTCAGTGAACTTGAAAATTGACTTTAGGTCAGCAAATCATTTTTGTCCAAAATTCTTATGTTAACACTGTATCTGTAGGACATCATGGCATAACTTTTGGGACAATAAGAAAGCAGCAACAAGATTACAACATAAAGTATTACATTAGTCACAAAGAAAAGTGCAACAACTCTAATTAACTTGTGATTTAGCTATGATATGAAATATAATAAACATTATGCAAGTAGCATGATCATGTTTTAATGTTCAGTGTTAGACACAGTTGAGTGAGTCAAATATTTGTGATCAGAAGTAATGTTCTTGTACTAAATTACTAATGATGAATCCCAAATATATGCAGTATGATACCTGTTTATCTCTTTGATTAAACATTTTCACATTTTGACAAAAGTTGACCACAAGTTGCCCCCAAAAATGTGAGTGATTATTGTACAGTGCTACCACACTGAGGTTGAGACAAATGTAGGGTTTTAAAACATGTTGCCAAGTGTTGCAAGGTGCTAGGTAGTGTCCCAATTTAACAGTGTAAATTGAACAAATGGTTTTGCATTGCCTAACAAGTATGTTAGGCTGGAAGGTTTCTGTACTATCGGGATTATTCATGTTGTTTTTGGAAAGACAAGTTTCAAAACATTGAAGTGCATTAGGAACTGACAGGTAACATGGAAAAACTAAGTTAAACCTTGCAAAAACCTTCCAGGAGTTTATCCACAATGCATCAACACGATAGGTTTGGCAATGTCAAATACAACCAAAATAATGTCCAATGGCTTATCATAAAGTTTCTCTGTGTTGGTTGTTAACTTGCAAAACCACCCCTTTTCTTATAATTGCACACAGTATTTATCTAAATCGGCAAAAAATGGGAACGAAAAAGGTCTTTTAGATATGGATGACCTCCTGGTAAACTGCAGTAACAAACTGTATCATTCTCAACTATTATCCATAACATCTGTGTTGAAGGCAGTAGTTGAAATATAAGTCTGCTATGATTACTTCTTTTCTGAGCTGGTGTAATGTAGGAGGAGGCTGGGGGATAAGGTTGTATGGATACTTACATCTTTGCATCTGTTTAGTATACTCTGGCATATTGTCTGGCCTGATTGTTCGTAAAAACTTGATGTAGTCATCACTGTGGTACTTTGTCATTTCCTCCATGACAGCTTTGTGTGGTCTCTTCATGAAAAAAAGAACAAAGTTAGCATGTCAAGTAATGATGGCTGTCACCATTATTCCTCAAACAATATAGCTTCTAGCCAGGGTTGCAAATTTCCGAGAAATACTACTATTATGTGATGATATGACGTTTTCCATCATTCTAACTGTTCAGGTCTCTGGTATTTTCATCTACTTCAGTGACAATCACATATTTAATACGTTTGAGTAAATACTTAGCCGTCATTATATGATACTGATATATGATCAGAATTCAACAATTTGATATATTCACCACTTGATAAATCACATGATCCCATTTTAGTTGATTCTTCTTGACAGCTTACAAGATTCATCAATGTATTTCTTTACAGTTTCCTTCAAATTATTTTGACACTTTAAAGCAACATAATGCTTATCGTGTTGTGATTTTATTGAGATTATTGGCAACTTTAAGATGTTCGAGAATTTTGTTGAAGAATTTGCCATTTGCAATTTTTCCTTACATATTTCTATGGAATACTTTCAGCTAATCCTCAAATTTGGAAAACTAACTTCGATCAAAACCACTCCATTAATATTAATATTCAGAGTTTTCTTAAATTTGCTTCTGTTCCAAGGACGACCAATTACGTGTACAAGGCCCTTGTACAAAACAAAGTTTCCATGCCTACTGCCATTGCTAAATGGCGAAATTGTAATGCTAACATTACTTTCAATTGGAAAACTGTATTTTTACTTCCATTTGTAGCAGTAAGAGATACAAAGATTCAATACTTTCAATTTCCATGTTTACATAGAATTCTAGAGGTCAATGATTTTTTGTACAAACTTAAGATAAAAGATTCTCCTCTTTGTTCAATAATAGAGAAAGTAAAATGCTTGATCCCCTTTTTTGGTCATATGTAAACAAACCTGTAATTGTTATTTAAAGAACCAGCTTAGATATAAATACAGTATGTCAACTATGCATTTTGGATATACAGATGACATTAAAACACCCTATCGATTCTTTTATTCTGCATGCTAAATATTATTATTTTCTTCCGTAAAGTAAACAACTTGGTACCAAATTCGATTACTTTTTATCACAAGTTTAAGTTTTGTTTAGATGTTGAAATGTTTATATTAAACAAGAATAGAGACAATTAGAGACCTTCAAACAACAGTGATACTTTTTGTGAAACCTTATTAATTAGGAATTCAATACTTTTTATGTTACCGTACCATCATATTGTTTATTACTATTTTTAAGATTTGTAACACCCAATTCTTCTTATAAGCTTTGTTATTTTTATAAAGTACCACTTATATGCGGTACTTGAATAAATGAGATGAAAAAAAAAAGGAAAAAAAAATCTTCACAATTAGAAATATCTTCAAAGCATACTCAAACTTGAAACTAAATTACAAATTCTAATTAACTGGTTTGCCTACAAATTACATGACAGTTTGATCACAACTTACATATATTTCCATCTTTCTATAAAGGCCATAGTTCAGGATAAGATTGTGAGTCATTCGTATACGGTGAGGTTTCATGGGATGGCCTTGTCCATAGTAATAGTTCCCGATATCACCTGTGAAAGGGGAAAAAGGAAAGGAGAACTGTCAAATTATTATATGTATTATGCAATCAGCAATCAGCTGGGAAGATAACTCATCATATGTTAAAGCAAAGGTGAGGGGGGTTTCCCCACATCAGCCGGGTAAAATGGCTCAGTCAGGGTACTTTTGCATTCAGCCAATGAAGCACTGGACCATTGCTCTGCAAACCACCCAACCCCACACAAAGTATTTATTAGCAAAACATTGCATTTAGGACTACTTATATAGCCCCAACTTTTAGACTAAATATGCACAATGACTTTTTATTATCTGGGGGAAGATCCCCAGACCTGCCCATAAATTAGAGTTGGCTTAAATAACCCCAGCGAAGTCTCCTTGTTTATAATATCCTTCACTCCCATCTGGCCCTTCCACACCAGTTAAGGCCTGTACCTTAATCAGTCGCGAGAACTTGCCTTTACCTGAAACTATATAGACCTAGATCTAAATATGCCTCAGAATGTACCATTTGACTTACACGTTTAATTATATATATGTATATAAGGGTGAGTTGGTATATCGATATACCAGGTATACCAGGTATTACATTCATACCTGTACCGACAGTATTGAAATCTGTCATCAACGAAGTACCGAAAATACCAGGTATATCCGAAACAAACCTTGAATACCCGGTGAAAATAATACCTTATTGAAATACCTACCAAGAGAGTACACGCAAACTTGAGGATTCAGTTATTCCTGCTGCTACTGTTTATCGTGTATACCTTACCACTCCCCGTAGACCTTAACATTAAACATTCTTGCTGCACAGTCTTAGCCCTTGCACGGGCTGCTTGTACTGTACCAGACAAAAGGTCAAGGACACAGATATGTTTCTTGCATTTTCACCTTCAAAAATGGTTTAAGCCTATACAGCCAATTACAAGCACAGATGGGTTACATTTACACACAATAATATGGAACAGTCTACGTACGGATGGGGGGAGGGGGGGGGGGAAGAGTACAGAATACAGCACAGCACCTGTTGGTGGTTTCGAAACACGTGCTTCGGTACACGAGTAAAAGGGATTGAATGGCATGTGTGTTAGGGCTGTGCATTTACGTTTAATGTGTGTGTATACAGTGTACCTGTAGCTGGGTGAAAAAGATTACAGATTCACAGGTGTGCGATGAACCAATTTATATTTTCTTGACTAGGGAGTTCAGGTGCTGCCCTTGCCATTGTGTGTGTAGATTAATACTAGTGTTTACACAGGTCCAAAAATTGGGAACCGGCTACCCGAGAGCCGTTACCCGGCTGGTATCCGGGTACCCTGAAAAAAATTTTTTACCCTTGTGTATCGCGATTTTCAAGAAATTACATATTTGATGCTATAATAAATGAATGATATTCTCCACTGACAATGTTTTCATGTTCAAATACATAGGTGTAAGATAAGGTATAAAACCTTCCTCAATAATTTTATTTGCTTTTGTTTCTTTCATTAACTTGTTAATAACTTCATATAATTAACACCACTACTAACATCGCACTGCCGCCGCTGCTTATATTTGCTTTCCACGTCTATTAGATCAGACCATATAAATATCCAATTTAGCTCTTAAACAGCCTTTAGTTTACTACTACTATCTATTATGCAGGCCAAGGGTTTGTATTAGCCGCGAGATTGCGGGATTCGCCCAATGTGATCACATTTGGAACAAACGTTTAGTAAAAAGCCACTTGCACTTATTATTTTTTAGTTATCTTGTCTATAATCCATTAGTAACATCTCGTAAAATTCCTTGTCAGTCTTTCCTTTTATGAAATAAACGAATGAATAAATAATAATTGAGAGAGTTCTTTCAACTTCTGTTTTTTTTTCTTTTTCACTTGGTAGCCTAACACCACACTAAGTCAATTGGGAATCTAGCCTAACCAGCTGTTTATTCGCTGAAATTGTGACGCAGTTATAATATCCATTGAATACTTTCATTATTGCTGTTATCTTCGACCACATGGTAGCCTAATACCACACTAAGTCAAAGGGGTAATCTAGCCTAACCATCTGTTTATTGGCTGAAATTGTGACGCAGTTATAAGATATCCATGGAATACTTTCGTTATTGCTGTTATCTTAGACCACATGGTAGCCTAACTCCACACTAGAAGTCAATGGGAAAATCTTGCCTAACCATCGATTTGCATAAAAAATAAATAAATCACACTTTGCGTAGGAATCGGGTAACAAATTAGGAACCGGGTAGTATCGCGTTGGGTGGGTACCCGGATACCCCGTGCAAACACTATAAATGCAGACATTTTTGCATGCCCAGCTTTCTGTACTTACTGTCAGAGAGATCAGCAAAGTTTTATCAAAGTTTTAAAACAATCCATACTAAACTACTTGATGGGATAATCTGGTCTCTATCTCACTACTTCACAATGCCACAGAGCTTTTGCAGTTCTAAGATATCACTCTCTCTACATTTGAGAATACCATTTCAAAGAAAGGAATCCCCCGAAGGTCTTTTTACTTGACAAATTAAAGTCATTCCCCAGTCATGTTGTATAATAATACCCACACTTTGCTAAGACCAATTGCCTTAAAACTTCAGCATAGTTCTACCGTACTCTTGTACAGTTTCCCTCCAGATGGTTCTCAAGAGTTCCATTTCACGCACGTAGTTTGTCAAATGCTCTAAAAAGCTCTGGGAAGAAACCAATTCTGTGCAATACGTATCTTCATACCTGTTCTGATACCAATTGTATGCATTACTATCCAAATACTCAATTACCTGGCAACTCCCATACTGATTATATGCTACTCTAGGAGTGAACTGAACTGTACTTTCGTGTTGAAATGAAAGACACATATAAACCACACGGTTTCAGTTGTTCTCCGCACACGGTAATATCCGCACATTACTTTCTGCGTCGATAAGGATGGTTATGACTATATTTATGTCAGAACAGTTAAGCTGCTTATAATTTACAGGAGGCTTGGGGTGTTTGTAATTAGGGATTACTTAAAGAAGTATGAGGCATAATATTATATAGCCCTATATATTCTCACTCTGTACTCTGTTCTTGTTAATGTGAAAATATCACAAGACACCCCATCCCCCCTGCCCACCCCCTAAAGGATGAAACTTAGTGAGACCAAATCGTCACGGCAGCTCACCTTTTTTCACCTTCACGCCATATCGAAAACTACAACCAAATAAGGTGGCGCTGTTTAACTAAAATTAAAATTGTGCTTACAGCCTAAGCTAGTGCTTACAGTCTAAGCTACAGTACAACCCAAGCTATCCTAATAATAATCTAGTCTTGGAGCTAAATTTTGTCCTGCTAAAGTCAAATTCTATCTTCTCCATCCTCC
>KN884422.1:67737-82933 GCA_000934455.1 Apostichopus parvimensis
GTAATTGACGCACCTTCAAAATATTACTCAACGATACAGCAGGCAACCAAAACTTTTGCAGCCAAGCAGAGTTACATATTTGATGAGTTTTTATCCATTTCAGGTATATGCTGATCAAATTGTTTTTTATTTTAAGCTTTAAACACCCTCCCCCAGTTTTGCAGGTTTATTGGCATTTGGAAATCTTACTCCCGAAAATTAACCAAAATTACCTCAATATGATACCACTACTCTCTTAGACCTGTCTGAGCTAAGACTCTAGGCTCAGAGCATAGCAAACAGTATCCAAAGTCAATGGATGCACATACATACTAAGGCCTACACTACAGTTAGCTTATCGACGAATGTGTCAATTTAGAGGTATGAAAGAACTTGACACAGCAAACATTTTGTGGTAAATTCTGCTCAATTGTATGTTCCATACAGTTGAGTGATTAGGATTTTTCGATGATAGCCATCTTTAATCAAAGCCTTAAGTGGGTCAATTATGAGCCCACCATGCTATATTAATAATAGGCCGTGGCTATTCTTACGACTAGTCGTAACAATTATCTATAAACTATTCTTACGACATCGGCGAATTCATGCGCAGTAAAGTAAATAAAGCAACTGTGCGTGTAGTAGGGGTAAACCTAACCCCTAATCCTATCCCTAACCCTAACCCTAACTGGAAATTTTTGTTACTCATGGTCGTAAAAATAGTACTCCTGGTTGTAAAATAGCAACTGCGCATGCGTAATCGGCAATTATTCTTACGACTCGTCGTAAGAATAGCCACTTTGTTAATAATAATAATCAGGCAGTTATTTTTATGAAGCTTAAGCTACCACAAATATGGGAGAAGCCTGCAAGGTCTTATGGATTACAACTTTCAATGGCTTCCAATTCAATGTTGTAACTCAAAATATGAATCTTTTCAATTTAGAAAGTCATTTCAGATGGGAAAACCGTAGATTAATGATTTTGGATGAAAAACCCACCATGCTATTACCCGGCCAGGGATTGTACCTCATTGCTTCACATGCGATGGCCTTTATCCACTCAGCCACAGCACTGGTATAATACTACTAAAACTATTACTAGATAAGCCATAGGGAAGGCCGACTTAAGTTAGTGGAGGGGTTTCAATACACCATAAAATTGAATTACATTGCTCGTTGGCAATACAATCACAAAATTATCAGTTTCCATCCCATGATCATTGGACGTAAGCTTTAAATAGGCCTAACTTAGGTTTGAATACATGAGGGCCTATTACCTGTCCTAATTGGGTTCTCTAATCTATCTGAGCACTGTTCATGTTAGGTCTAGTCTTATGTTTGCAACCATAGTCATGCTATAGGTTATATTAGGTTTTGACTAGTCCACAAGTTACTTGCCAAATGTCGAGTGTAGTGCATTTTTGATTCGCCATAGCTAGAAAATCTACATGCCAATGGCAAGTTGGAGACTGTTAATGCCGAGGCATGGTTGTGCCTCATCCATTATGTAAACTCCTGGATAATGTGTATCAACAATTGCAGACCACTATGGTAGTATTGTAGACAAACTTTCCCATTAGGAAATGCATCGTAAACGAGTAAGTTCCCTTTCAAAGGTATAACGAAGGCCGGGATCAAAGACAAAATAAGTAACCTCAAAACTATCTAATATTCTATTTTTGGTTCCTTGCTAAAAGCAAAGGAACCTACTGTATGTATTCAGGTTGGCGTGTGTGTATGTGTGTGTGTGACGCTTTAGCTTGTATGCACGATAACTCAACAAGGGAATGACCGATCATTACCATACATGGTGGGTGGGTGGCCCGTAGTGAGTAGATGAACCCAATATTGATTTTGGTGCTCATATGAATATTAATGAGGTCACAGGGTCAAATGTGAAAAACTCCAAATTGCAATAACTTGGCTACTATTAGTCTGAATTTTGTCAAACATGGTATGATGATATTGGTAGATAGTCTTCACACACTGATGTGTGTTGCAATTGATATCATGCATATTTATGAGGGGGCGGGCTTAGCAATATTTCGGTATGAAAAGTTTGTATGCACGATAACTCAATAAGGGAATGACCGATCATTACCATACTTGGTGGGTGGGTGGCCCACAGTGAGTAGATAAACCCTATTGATTTTGGTGCTCATATCATGAATATTAATGAGGTCACGGGGTCAAACGTGAAAAACTCCAAATTGCAATTAACTTGGCTACTATTAGTCGGAATTTCGTCAAACTTGGTATGATGATATTGGTAGATAGTCTTCACACACTGATGTGTGTTGCAAATGATATCAGGGCTTAGCATTACTTTGGCAACAAAAAGTTGCTCTTGTTGTATTAGGGCTTTCTTAGAAATTTCTCTATGAATGGAACTAATGTATAGCAGCAAGGAACCATGAAATGTTTTCATTATGGTTAAGTTAACCGCTTCCTGTTGGACTGAATATGCTTTCTTTGAAAATTGGCTCCTAAGGCCTCACCACAATACACAGTAAGCTGCCATTGATTTCTAAATACGCTTGAAATTTCATATTGGTGACGTCAGAGAGGAACAACTCTCGTTACAGAGTCATTTTCTGTGTGTCAGACTCCCCATGATGGAAAATATTCAGCTGTTGTTGCTACAGTAGGGTTAGAACTTAAGAAGGCCTTGCAATTTACGCACAGTTTAAATATTTTTTTTTTAAATATCCGAAAACGTCTGAAAATGTCCGGATCTGTCTGGTTCTGTCTGAGCGTCCGGTTAAAGAGAAACACCTCAAACCCCAGTATTCAAAGCCCAAAGTGCCCGAAAACGTCCGATGTAAAGTCTACTAGCCCAAAAGGAACAAAAGAGTGGAGTGTTGCGGTCACACGGCCGAGACTATTCCTCAGCGTGATAACAATAGTCTGTAAGGATTACAAGATCACTGACAAAATCATGTACAGAAATGTTACTATCATTTACTATCTTGAAACTTGCAGCTAGCAATGTACGTTTTTTTTCAGTCCTGTCAGATGGATATGAAAAAAGTAATTTATCGCTTAAAACCTACAGCACTTTTTGTTCACAATGATAAATAATTTTATTAGAATCTCAAAGTTCAAAGATCGATTCGCCGACGAGGTTAAACTGTTTCGTCTCGTGCATTTTGATACAACACTTTGAGTAACGAAATGATCAACACTTGCAATCAATACTTAAATGCAGTAATTACCAACGACTTAAATCTTCTTTTTACAACCCGAAAATCACGCCAACAACTAGGGTGCAGTTGATCATTCGGTAGTTGTTGGAAAAGAGGTGGATCGATGGTTAGCCAAACGTGAAAATCCATAGAAATGGTGGTTTAAGCACCAGTATGTTTATCTCCATTGTGCCCTTATGGCCCAAATGTTGTTGGGTAATTCCCACAACTTCGGTACCTTCCGAACGAGTCTTTTCCACTGCTGGCAATGTTGTGACAAAAGAGCGATCCAGCTTCAGCCCCGCAAATGTTGATCGTCTTGTTTTATTGGCGGAAAACAGCTTCGAAGTCAAGTGTTACAAGTGTTACAAGTTCGAACATATTTCTCCAATGATTTGATGCGTTATCAATAGTAAATTTTGTTTACAGCCTATAGTTGTGTTTTATTCCATGCATAACGGTCTTACAATTATTAAGAGACACTGAGCGAGACAAATTTGCCTACCGGACAATCATTAAAATGTTTCTGTTGCTTTCATGTGTTGTTATTTCATTGTTCTCTATCATTGCATGCAAAGTCCATTTTGATATCATCCTGTTAATTCAATTTAAGAAAACCTGGTCAACCCGGCCTGTAACCTGTTTGACAAAAGGCCATGTAATAGTAACTAACTTCGGTAAAGTTGAAATGTGTGTTTTCAGACAGACTACTCACATGAATATTACAACAAATTTCCTAGTTGCGCTTAGTTAACCTATGCTCAAATGTACAGTATTGCTTCATAAATTCCGGTAGTAACACCTGGGTCAGCTTCCAACTGTTGTATTTCATCACTAAGTTTATGTTCAGTTCATCAACCCCTGTGACCAGCTAGCTACTACTGTAGCTAGCACTGTGTTGTGTTAAAAATCAGCAAGCACCTGCCCCAGTTAGATTCATGCGTTTGCTTGTCAGTAATACGCTTGTTCTGCAGTGCAACATTCATTTCTAGCAATGTTTGAACATTGCGCATAATAGCAAATTAGTGTAAGTTATTAATCTTTTACGATTGCCAAAGTATTTGTCATTTCTTCAATCATGTTTACAATTACTTCATTACTGGCCTGGTTCACATTCATCAGATGTCTGATCGAGTGTGTCGATTGCAGTGTAGTTTAATTTCAATGCGCAAAATATGTGCCTGCTATCGGGCTAGAGCCTAGAATGTTGAACGTCCTGATACAGAAAAGTACATTTGCATACTTACAGTATCATCACACCGCTACAAGGTGTTACATCTATTCATTGTTTGCAAGTTTGCTTTTATTAGTGCTAGTACAGTAGTTGTAGTAACCTCGTAGATTTATTCGAAAGATTTTGATTTACTATGAAGGATTTTAAGAAAATGTTGTAGATTGAAAGTTGTTTACAGTTTTTGTTTGGTAGATGTTTTAACATGATTTAGACACCACACGTTAAGACACGAAAGACCATGGAGAAACATTTGTTTTGACTGTATTTCTGCAATGTAAACTGACAGTGATGACGTCATAGTTCTGTAACCGAGATGTTACCATTAATGGTACCATCGTAACTTGTTTACAATTACTGTAGAATGGTACCAGATTGATGTAAAGAAATCATAACAACTAGTAACTACTCCAATATTGTTTTTCACATGAAAAATTTGCATTTACTTGTGCATAATTGATTTGAGCAAACTTTTAGACCGTATTCCGAGACCTGTTTACAATGTACATAACAACCTACCTGTAGTGTTAGGCTTAATGCGACGGCTAAGGATTAGACACAGATCAGCATTTCTGCCGAAATTAAATTACTTTTGAGGGCATTGCTGCAAACATCGAAAGGTTAAAAAAAATGGAAATAAGAGGGTTGAAGGTAAAAGGGAGGTGATGGGCAGGGAAGTATGGCCCTTTGCAAATAGTGAGAAAAAGAAATGTTCATTAAATTACAAATTAGTGCATCAAATACTGCACTACGGAGTATTTGATGCCTAAACATAACCTATAGATACTCAGCTACTCAACATAAGCCTTATATATCCAGTGCATTCGTTAATTTGCGAAATTGGTATTTGCTTACTTTGCCGAGAAATATGAAGTCACTTCACCACGAGGGAAGCAAAATCGGCGACCCTGGCAACTTAATTTGATGAAATTATATTGTGAAAGACGTATAGAGGGTGTCTTTATTTTAATGTTTCGTAGTAAAAGAACAAACCTAATACATCAGTTCATATTTTCACCTTCCATATGTTTTTGAATAATGATATTTTCACCTTCCATATGTTTTTGAATAATCGCTATGACATAACTGGTATTCCACGTAATTTTAACCGATTCCGATTCAGATTATGTTCCAATTATACAATAATCGGGCCGATTCCGATTCAGTTAATCGTTTGAACACTAGGACTTCCAACACAAAGTATCCAGTTTCTTGGATTCAGGTGTGTCACAGTACTGCTGTCAGAGGGGAGAATTTGGACGGTCCAATCAATGGTAGACCAAATTTTGTCAGGACAAGAGTCCTCAGCGGTAGATTGGGGCTGGCCAGCAAGGTGGATTAAGTGCAGATACTGTATGCAGACTTAGGATGAAACCGCACCAACTACATATGCTAGGGGTCATCGACCTGCAAAATCTAGAAAAGCAGGCACAGTTCTTCAAGCAGAAGAGGTAGTTCCCCATCTCCAGCGGTGGTCCATTGCAGAACATTGGAACCAAGGGGTTTCCTTCAGGTAAGACCTACCAATGACGTCCATAACGATGGTAGCCTCACTGATATGGTGGATAGCTCATTGGCAAAATCGAACAGCATTGGGGATGTAGTCCCTGGTGAAAAAGAAGGAGCATATAGTTAGAGATGTTGACTGTCTCACATAGCAGGGAAAGAGAATGTAATGGCAGATGCTCTGTTGAGGGAGACTTTATAAGGAGTGGTCCCCCCACTAATAAATCTGTTTGTAACCTTCCAGAGCATCAGACTACCAGAGTTCTGCATCAGACAGTTTGACTCAAGGGCTAAGTTACCAAACAAATGCCTTATCATTTCCATGGGATTATCTGGAAGCATACGCATTCCTCCCTCTATACTGGATCGATGAGGTGACACAGAACGTCAGATTGTCCTCAGGATGAATACTCCTAATAGCACTATTTTGGCCTCGCAGACCATTGTTTGGGACATTACTTCAGCTGCCCGATAATACTCCAACCTGTTATCACAGAAGAGAGGAATGCTCATACACCCAGCCATCAAAGGGTTGAGCTTAGTTGCCTGGAAGTTGTCAGGGCTTCCTTCAGACAGAAGGGATTTTTGGAGGCAGTTGCCTCCATAGTAGCCAGTTGCCTCCATGGTAGCCAGTTGCCTCCATGGTAGCCAGTTGCCTCCATGGTAGCCAACTCAATGAGGAGATCTATGGTGGCAACTTACTATTCCAGACTATTGAGACTCGGAGAATGGTGCTACAACAAATAAACAAATGTCTTTTACCAAGATATCTGTAACAGGTGTGTAGCTTTCTGCAGATGCCGTTCGATGAAAGTAAACAAGTGACCACCATTAAAACTTACAGATCAGCGATTTTTCAGTGCCTCACAAAGAAACCTTACTATTTTCAATCTTTGTGATATTATCATGACCCATGTAATTGCAAAATGTTAGCACTAAAGGTCATCAAGAAAAGTATTTAACTACTCAAAAAGTTGCTAAACAAGTTGCTAATCTTCACACATACACTTCACTCATACATACATACATGCTTGCTCTGATATTTTAAATGGTAATGTGTATGTAGTAGCTTTCAATGTGCATTCACTTTTACCTCATTTATGATTATATTATCATCTTACGGCCCTTCGAATATGTGCGAGAATAGTCTGTAAGAAATTCCGTGTTGGGTTTGTCATCTTGATGCTTCATACTTCAATGTTAATGAAGAACCTCTATCCACACTTCATTAAATGTCAGTTTCTTAGCAACCCTCTACTGGGTTCTATACGATAGTCAATCTACACAATTGTCATTTCTCATTGTAGGTTGATTTCATGTTTGACTTGTTCCAGTCTTGCAATGAGCCACAGTGCACTGTGAGATGTGCGATGGAGACGCTTGAATGGACTAACAGTCTGTTGCTCTAGACATAATCAGCACATTTGCTGTAGTTCTAGGCCTTTCTATTTGCAACTGACATTAAGTTTGTTAAGATTAATGATAACATTTTAGCAACTACTATAATTAAAAATACCCAGCATTCCCAAGTCGCTCCCCAATAACTGGCATATTGTGAGAATTCTGTATGTGATGTGTTAACTTTATCATACAAAAGTTTGTGTATGACTGTAGGGTTGAGAAATAGGGCAGTCTGTACTGTACTGTGTGTAATAGTAACATGCAGCAGGTCAATTTATAAAAGTGATACTTTTAAGTTAATTTTTTTTAAAGTTAATTTTTTAGATTTTAACTGAGCTATAGCGATCATGTGATTCTGGCAAAATTCTGTCACTTCTTGCCACTGTTTGAATGACTGCCATTTCGTTTAAGTTTTCATCAGATTTGCCTGAAATTTTTTCAGTGGTTTGTGTGAGTTAAGTTTTCATACATGCGATCATAGTTTATTAATTTGAAGGTCATTTGAGGTCATGAAAGGTAATTTTCTGTAAATATACAAAATGCTATGCCTAGAGCCTTTTTCCAAATCTGCTAAAATGTGGATAAATGTGTGAATGGGGGTGAACCAAGTTGTTCAGCAAAAATATTTTGTTGTCATGTGATGGGCCCAAACCAGGGCCTTCTGTAGAGTTTTCAGTTAGGATGAAATGTACGCCAAAGATAATATGAAATGATCATGAAATTTTTTTTTCAACTGTTTAGTATTCATGACCAGTGCATTTTGGTGTGAGTAGCAAAATGTCTTCCATCTCAACTTTCCCATCATTTTGGGAAATAATTCCACATTTGGGAGACTTGTTCAAGTCAAATATTTACTTGATGTTCAAGCTTCCTATCTCGTTCCATGTCATTCTCTGTAAAAGGACTACTTGGCAGATTTGCAATATGTGAACTTTCCAGTTTGTGTGTGGAATACGACATGTGAGAATGACCTATAATTTTGGAGCTGATTCTGATTTCTGCTCTTTAACGTTCTCTCTGTGGTACGTCAATTGTAAACAAGTTGCAGGTTGTTTTATTATTGTATGTGTGTAATTTTCATGAGCAATTTTTGGTCAGCACAATTCAAACGTGATGTCCACAACATTTTAGCATAGTGGATCACTTCAGTAACGTTCTGATAGACTTACCTGAAACACAACCTTGGCAAACTTAACATATAAATTTGATTAAACAAAGATAAACCTGTGAGACTAACACCATATCCTGCCCTCCATACAGTACATAGGAAAATCAAGGAAGACAGTAGGATCTATGGTGGAAATGGTCCTTGTTGAGTTTAGGGACAAGTCAATAGGTAACGCCTTTAATGGTGGACAAGAGGGTTTAGTGACATGTATTGCATTGGTTTTGATGCGTTTCAAACATATCAATATCCTATCAAACATATTTTGGTAGTGTTTTACCGATAATAGATAGGGAATCGGAATAGGCCTGATTATTAGAATATCTGTAAAGAATCATTTTTAACTGCTACTGATTCTTGTGACCAATGCTGTTAATATTTATAATACTATTTAAGTGAAGGCAATTGAAGCACTGCTCTGGCTTGTGGGCAGAGTGACAACAAAGGTGCTACATTACTATTGCAATGGCTTCAATATTATGCTGCCCAAACAACATAATGGAAGATACTTTGCCTTACTGAAGTAGATAACCGTTAGGGCATTTGATTTAATACGCCATTCTGTTATGACTCATAAAACTACTGAAATAAATCTTTTCTTGTTCATGTATAAAAGATCATAAAACGCCATTTCTAGAATTTAGGAATTGTAATTTGTAAGACGAATACAAGTTTGTATCCACTGAAACATTTGCCTAGTTTAATATTGCAAATAATTGGAAAATAATATTACAAAATCATATGAATCATGCAACTCAGGAACTTGATATTCATGATATTCATGACTTCAATCATTGAAATATTAAATTGCTAAAATGGTTAGGCTTGCTTCTGACATTCAAACAGCTGCATACGTAGGCCAACTGACAGTATATGTTGACCATTATGATGGTAACCTATCCTGTTTCGATATCTGTGGGTTTCGTTTTTAAAGTGAAATTCACAAAATGTGTCATTATCCATCTAAATTTATGATTAATTCATACATTATATCATTGGTGTAGATGGTTGGATGAAGTGAGCACCTGGTCAATATGGATCTTGTGTAGTGTGGTGTGCTAATAAATTAGTGTTAATAATTAGAAATCTTTAATCGCTGATCAAAATCAGCATTTCTAATTATTGCAGAATCCATAAAGCACTGTAGTTTTGTCAAGTTGGCAAATGATTGCTATTTTCAGCATTTGAGTTAAGGAGTTGCCCTGTCAAATCCCTGTAAATTTATGCAATGTTTCCACACACATTAACATGGCTGAGCTTATTCAGAAACTTCAAAGAACATGTTCGTTAGTAACATATCTATTTGCTTTTTCTTCTAATGTACGGATCAGGATGCAAAAGGGCACTAATTGTGAAGTTTCACTTATTTTAATTCAAGCAGAAAGGTTGAATACCAATTCATGGCATAGCAAGTCACTGAATCAGTGTTTGCATTATGTAGCATACAGAACTAGCTAATCAGATTACTACCTAGAATCTGGTGACAATGTAACAATCTCTTCTCTCAAGAGAGTACAGTAGCTATGATGTTATAAACTATCACTTCCAAGTTAGACCTCTCTGTCAATGAATTGCAACAGATGTTTTCAAAAATAATATAACCATGCACAGCTAAAAACCGAGGTTTGTTGAATGGACACTTGAAATGAGAAGGATTGCTTGTTCACTATGCAGTTCCACATCTGAGAACTGTAATTGTACAGTACATGGACAAAAAACAATGATCAGGGTGAGGATAATGTGCAAAATGCATTTACCTACAAAGCATTTGGAAGCTATCCATAATTAACTTAGATGTGTCTTCTATGTTACAACTCAGTTGTCAACATTGAGAAAATTGTTTAGGACTGTCCCATCCCTAGCTCAGAGTGCAACAATTTAGTTGCAATTACTACAGTAGCACGGAGAGGTATTGAAGAATTGGCTGCTGATTGCTGGAAATTACATAAAGCTTTTGACATTCGAGTTGACATCCAGCCACTGATTGAGTTATGTATTTGTTCTTAACTATCTGCCATAAGAAGCAATATTACCATGGCTCTGTCAGTGATGAGAGCTCTTGTGTTGGTGTCTCCTTCCACTTGAGTATTTCAAGAGATGTTAGAATGGTTTTCCATCTGAGTACTTGTGCTAACGAGATGGCTAGCTGCTTAGTGTTTACAGATGATTACCCAAGTAGTCACCAGTAGGCATTGTACTCAGAGATCTCTACATGTTCTATCATTTACATGCATATATTGCTTGTCAATATGTCTGCAACACAACAGTTTGAAAGGAATTTATGAGGGTTAAGTACAGTAGTGTGGCTAATTAGTTCTCATAATTTGTGTTTTGTAACCAATTTTCTTTTGTTGAATATTAATATACTGTGGCGGACTGGCAGTTTTGGTGAGCATAGTTTTGAGTGCATTAGACCTGCATTAGAATAACACAACTATACTGAGTGAAACTTGCATAGTGGTGATTGAAACCTGAGACTTATTTTAGTCACAGAAATTACATTTCTGATATGTTCCAGTTTGTACTGTATGAGCCATTCTTTTACTTGCAGTACATGCTTCCAGTAGAAGTAGACACTGACTATCCTTAGCCTGGTGTAATCCAGACACTGTCATCTTGTCATTGAAATAATAAGTAAGTTAAACAAGATGACTGTAATTCTGGAGGTCTAACATTAAGTATCAATGGGCATTTGTGTGAATAAATTCTATGCAAGCAATTCTGAAAGACATGTAGTTTGCAGCAGCAGTCCATTAAACCAATCTGAACATAAAGCCTGACCTCAGGTACTTCATTATTACCATTCTCCTTGTAGTGTTCATCTGACCTTGTCACTAAGTCACATGTGAAATTGCATCCTCTTCATCTTAAGACTAAAGTTTTTGATAAGTTTTTGTTAATATAAGCATGGAGCTATTATAGCTCCATGATACTTGTACCATTTGGATTTGTTAGAGATGAACTGTCATGAAAGACCACTAAGTACTCTGAATTCTGATGATAGTGACTAGTCTACATTCGATTGCACATATTTCGTTGGATTCTGAATGCAAGCAACTGTGGTGCATACTGTATTTTGTCTTCCATTGGGTGTGATGTCTGCAGAACCTTGCCATCAAGGAGCTGTATTTATGTAGCTCCCATGTTTAATTGTTTATACTGTACTTGCATGTAGCAGCATTGCAATACTTGGAAGCCATGGTAATTATGTGCTTCCAAATCTATGGAATATTCATTGTTCTAAAGCACACATGTGTTAACTTTTCTCAACACTGTCAATTGTAGCATTGCTCTGAGGCTGTAATTATTATTCCAGACTGATAGCTGCTGCTGCTGCACTGCAAACCCTTAATGTTGTTGTTAATTTGCTATGCCAGTGTAGAAGACAGCAGAGCAGGCTTTTTACCAACGTTGGCAACTACTTGCAGTTTAGCAATCAATTTGCACAGCTTGTAAGTCGTTGTAGTTGTGTGAAGCCAAGTGTTGAAATGGATTTTGGGCAAGAAGCAGTGTAAGTTTTGCGTGTATGACACTAATTGTATGGTCACAGCTTTTTATTATAACAGTGCATTAGCATGGGAGTGTACAGGAACCTGAAGGCTTTTTGGTGCATCTAGACAGTACCAGCAGGAAGACAAATTTATGTAAATATATATATGGTAAAGGAGAGACTTTAAAATGTGATTTTTATGTTTTGCATGACTTGCTTAAAGGTACTCTTAAATACAAAAATGTATAAAATAACCTAACCTGTTTTTTTGCTTTTTGTGCAGAGATCAGGCAATTGGGGTCTGAAGAGTTGAATGTCTAAGTCTTGGCTGAAGATACAAGTCGTAAACACGCATCTCCAACTAGTGGTGAGGATTTGAAAGGTAAATTGATTCCAAATGCTAAGTACCTACTTAGGATGCATTGTTGTGTGTGTTCTGTACTGAATGATTAATTAAGATTGGGACGTACAAATATTGTATCCTCATCATTGGTGTTGTGTATACAGTATTTCTCCAGAAGCCATTTCCCTTGGAAGGTTCCATCTAATCGTAACTTTATAGTCCTAATGTATTGTATATAGCGAGTACCACCAAGGTAACACCTTGGTACAGCCAAAGTCAGCGGTGAATTCACAGGTAAAAATGGATCATTCCATAGTTTTCAGTGTGACTGTCATTCCTGATGCCTTGTTACACACAAAACAAATTATTTGAAAAGTTCTATTTGAGAAATGTACTCTTTAATGAGTTGTGATGAAATGTACTTTGTTCATCTTCTAAGTTTATCCCAGAAAGGGTACAATTGGATTCAGCAAACCTTGGAATGGTCTATTTGTTATCACATAGCAACATGGTATAATGCCAAGTTCCTGCACAAAGTTTGCATTATATTTTGCAGTGTTTCAATGAGTCATCTTTTATGAGGCTGAGATCAAATAAACTGTGGTCAACTTATTTACCAGTGTGCTGAAGTCAAGTCAGGACGCACATTTTTGAGTCAACTCATGTGAACATACTGTATTAGTCAAGTCAAGTCAAAATATCTGCACATGTCAATTGTGATAGAGGTAACTGTCATGAACAACTTTCCCAAACAGATAAAAAAAAACTCATTACATGTGGGACATATCAAAAATTTAATGTTCCATTAAACACAAGGCTTAAGACTTGGTCAAGTCTAAGGATGACGTCCTTACTCCACACGTGCTTCAATTGTTCATGTTTTTCTTGATTTATTACTATGTTTAAGTATTTGCTATAATGGTTTTTCAAATGCTGGATCTACACAATTCAATCGCTTATCATGAAAAAATGATAGCACAGTTTTCAACACTGTTAACATTTGAAAATATGAAATGAACAACAAATAAGAAGTAAAAGGTTTCCGTTCCAAGTGTCACTATGACATCACAGATTTAGCAATGACAGCTCCCAGATTTGATGTTTAAATTAGCACATCTCTCAAAATGGATGAAGATTTTCTTAGCTGTTTTAAGGGGGGGGTTTCACAAATATCTCTGTCATATAAGCCAAATGTGATGGTTGGGTTTGAGTCCACTTTGTTCAAGTCACAGTCAGTCACTTCAGAGTGATTTAATAAAAAGTGAAAACATGGATCCCTTAAATTCTTACTTACAATATAGTGTAGCAAGACAATTTATAGAGTGTCAGAAGTTCAGCTAAGAATTACTGTAAATTGTAGTTCATTAATTTTCAAGGTGATTTTCTTTTGCTGTGCAGAGTAGTCAGCATTAATTCATTTACTCTTTTTACTCTTTACTAGTAGCATCGCCTTCCTTCCCTCCATCCATTCAAGGTTAGAAAATAAGCTAAATTTGCATCTACAGCCACAGTGTGATTACACTAGTTTGGGTCGCTTATAATTTTTTCCATTGTTGAGTATGTAGCAGCAGTTGCAGCACTGACATTCTTGGTGTCCTTCAAAACTGCACCTTGTTTCTGACTCAAGTCCTAGGTACTTGGCCTTACTGAGTTCAAGAACTAGATTGTTTTTGTGAAGGTCAAAAGTCATTGCAGGTCAGGAAAGGACAAAGCTGCACTTCAGGGAATGATTTAGTGTTCAAAAGACTCTGAACAGGATGGTAGGGTTGAGTATAGGAAAGTTTAAGTTTTGGGATATATGTCATGTTGGTGAATCTAGTGTGTTCCTGCACATTACTGTAAAATCACATTGAACTGTACCTGGGTGCAAATCATAAAGTACATAGTACCTCAAATACAGTATCTCAAAACTCTTAACCTACCATAGGGATGAACATAAACATCATTTCGTATACATTGGAGATGCCTTGTTGATCCCAAATTGCTACAGTAGATGACTACAAATTGACCAATGTTACTGCATATCCACTGAGCGTATAGGAAACATCAGTTGTCCTGTAGTTTCATATTTTCTCCTTACATAAATTAACTAGCCATGCACCATGTGTGTGTAACTAAGCTTGTTAGGTGTTTGTGCATGTTGTTCCAATATTTGGATATGATATTGATCCAAGGTTGAATTATCACCTACTTTGTAGGATTTTGTGCCTGTAAGTACTTTACATGATGACTCCCTTGGATTTACTAGTATATACCCAGTAAATCATGTTTATAATACACATTGGCAGCTCTGAATTCATAGAAGGTTGGCATTATTATCCTATCCTCCAGAGGGGATATTGCCATGTGCCTTCCCATGTGCAGGGATGTCGATTCAACTGTGTTGTAGTGATTTAGATACCCAGAATATAGCTCTTACATATGGACAAATTCTAACTGCACTGTAGATGATCATGAGAACACAACAATGCAGTGTCCTGTGGTCTCTATAACTCTGTAAGACTGCTTTCAAACTGTACCACAAAGGAAAGATGAAAACTGACATTTTTGCTTCTCAAGTTCTATGCAACCCACTAGTAGATTTACTATACAACTGTTTACAACTATACAACTGTTCAGAAAGCCACACTGTAGGATACACTAGATATAAATTAACATGAACAGGACTATATAGACGTTTGGTCAGGTCATCACAAATGACATAGCAAAAGTTATTTTTTGGTATAGGGCTATGTTAATATTGACTGCACAGACATGTCAAATACATTGTTTGTTTGAGGAACTGTTGCTAGGGCCGAGTGGATAAAGGTGGTGGCAGACATTAGAAGCAATGAAACCTAGCATTTGGGAGGTTGTGGATTCAATCCGTAGCAGCCAAAGTAAGGTGGGTTTTT
>KN884422.1:97771-112947 GCA_000934455.1 Apostichopus parvimensis
GTTTATTCGAAATGCGATCAAATTGCGCGAATCGCGCAATCTCGCGTTAAATGCGAACCCTTGGACTGCATAATAGATAGTTGTAGTAAAAACTGTTTAAGAGCTAAATTTGATATTTATATGGTCTGATCCAATTGAGGTGGAGAGCAAACATAAGCAGCTGCAGCAGAGCGATGTTAGTAGTGGTGTTAATTATATGAAGTTATTAACAAGTTAATGAAAGAAACAAAAGCAAATAGAAATTATTGAGGAAGGTTCTATACCTTATCTTACAGCTACATATTTAAACATGAAAATTGAAACATTGTCAGTTGAGAATATCATTAATTTATTATAGCATCAAATAAGTAGTTTCTTAAAATCGCGATACACGAGGGTTAACAATGTTTTTTCCGGGTACCCGTATACCCGACGGGTAACAGCTCTCAGGTACCTGGTTCCCAAATTTTTGGACCCTATAAACACTACTATGCAGTCAGGTTGGCTTGTGAATGTGTGTGTGTGCGTCTGTGTCTCTCGCAATAATTCAACAATAGAGTGATTGATATTTCTCATACTTGCTATGTAGATGTATTATAGTGAGATGGTGTTCCCTATCATTTTTGATGCGGACCTTGGTTAACAGTTGGTTAACAGAACAGTTGGTACATATAGGCTACATTTTTTTTGGGACCATCTGGCCCAACATATTGTCAGGCCCATTTGGGAATGAAATTTTTGTTTGGACTTTTTTGGACCCAAATCTTTTTGAGGCAACATTTTGCTGGACCCAATTTTGGATAGTGCCATTGGAAAGTGCTAGCATTTACTTTAATGTTGGAATGATATGGTACCTGACCATGTGTGAAGTTGATACTATGCATATTCATAAGAGATAGTTTTCATATTGCATCAACTGAAGTTGGTATGATGATAATATTTGGTGATGACATCAGCGTTCGATTAAGCTGGTATCACATCACAAAATGCAAAGCACTTCTCTGCACTTGTGATACAATTCTCAATCTGTATAGTGTAAAAATGCATTGCAGTATATTTGCCAATTACTATTCAGAAATTGCAAATGAGTGAAAAGCAATTCACGCATTGCCGGCAATAGGTGATATTGTCAAACCATGAGCTGCAATATTATTCATTCATATTTGCATAAAAATCTGACCTCGTTCAGACTTAAATTGCTGGACAACTCGAACCGATCTCTGCACAGCTAGCTACGTGCATACATGTGTCATCAAGATTTGTCACAATGACTGAAAACAGTGTTGGACAGGTGGAGTTACAGTACATTATACTAAACAACGTTCTTTCGCATCTGTGGCGTAATAATACAGCGAGACACTGCGAGTAATACACTTCACACAGCAAGTACGATATGCTGCTCTAACTACTGTAGCATCTCACAATTCCCACATGTGGCCACAAACTCAGCACTTGTGTAAAGTCAATGTTGGTAGTAGTGTTTGTATGGTTAAATGATGCAAACATACTGTATTACAATTATAGATCTGAATGACACAAGAACACACCCTCCCCCTCCCCCCCCTCTCCCTTATATGCCTAGTACTGTACTCACACATAACCTTAAGAACACCTGGTGTAAGTTACCATTAATAATTACCCAATACAATTTTATTCAAAGTTGAAATATAAGTTTAAACAAATATCATGTGATAGTCTAAGAAACAATTCAATGGTAACTTTGAACCATTTTAGCACTGGTTTAGTGCTGGTTTATCTCTGGTTTGCAGGTTTCTATTTTCCTGCCATTACATTGTAATGCTAATTCAGTTCTGTTCTCAAGCAATACTCTGTCGTTAATGGCCTGTACTGACGGATTTGCATATACAACGTTATATGCTCTATCTTTTAATGGTTAACTTTCTGGTGAAGTCATCTTTTCAATATCTCTGCTGATGGAAATGGTTGCTAGGTACCTTATGACATGTGTTTATCTTGGATGTTTCACTAGATTTGTTTAACCCTTATATGTTCAGACCAAGCAGACAATTGGTTATCAAGTTTTAATGATTTTCTCTGCAGCTGTACAGAGTACTGCACTAAGACATTAACCAGTTGTGCTGTAATTGCATGGTTTGTTATTTCATGGTGGTATCTACAGTATTTTATCTAACAAGTTGTTGTTGTATACAGGTCTGACTTCTTTCTTGAGGCGTATTTTTGTATATGCAAAAGCAATCTGATAATGCTTACGAAAAATCCAGTTTTCTAATGATAATAATAAGTTTAGCAAAAAGGGCAGCTACTTTGTGTATAAAGAATGAGCACTGCCTCTTAATACAGGACTATGTATTCAGTAATATTAGAAACTGTGCTGTCTTCCTATATATATATGTAAGCAGTCCCCCAGAGATGAGTTGTATCCTTTCAAGTGTCAATTGCCTTTAATATTTATAATCAAGACCAGTCCCTCAATTCCTGCAAGACTGACTTATCCATGACTGTTTATTCAGGTGAACCACAATCTACTTACTGTACACACAAATTTGTCATTTTCTGAGGTTACCCAAGCATACTGCACACATACCTAGATAGCAGTTCTCAACTGACATCCTACCTACCATATGAAAGCTGATAGGTTCGGCTATATGAAAGTTGCTAATTTGACATTTCAATGCAATGATCATTTAGGTTTTGAGCTTGAAAGAGGTGACAGTTTATCACTGTAATTCTTGCGCCTTGCATCAGCTCTCATATACTGTACATTGGTCTTTTCAGTCATTTTCGCTCATGGTTTACCATTTTGACTGATGCCCATTACTCTAGTTGTGTTAGAAGCCTTATATAATGGTACATTGAGAGGAATCTGTGGTAAGCCTAGTGCTGTAAATTTACATGTACTGTGTTGATAATCGTAACCATTCAACACTTGTAGCTCATGATTCGGTTCAGTGGATAAGCTTTGTTTCACTTTGCTACAATATCTAAGAGTACAGATTAAAGTCATGAGTAGTCAAACTCACTAAATGGGCATTTACAGTATTAAGAAATAATGTTTTTTTTTCTCTCAGAACAGTAAACAATTGAAGTGAATGATGATGTGTAGCTACAAGTTTATGATGGTAATCGTAGCTGAAAGCATTGTATTTGCATCAATTGGACATATTTCCTGTATGTATGTATGTATGTAAGGTCTATCTAGCTGTATTCGCCTCATATTTACAATGTTATGCACTCGTAAAAACATCAAAATAGCAAACTCCTTTTTGAAAAATACATGTTTCCTATAGGTTCCATTGTAATTTGTCAACAAAGTCATTCTGTATGGTGTGTTATTTTATTTGAAAACTGAGAGGAGGAAGCCCAGAGACAAGAACATGTACACAGAATTTCATCTCATATTTGCCTGCTAGTAAATTTTGTATACATGTCTGTATGCAATACAGTAAAGAACACAAATCACAGTTAGTCATGTTTAAAGCTTGTAGCAATTTTTTTATGACATCCAGTGCATATGCAGCTCACATTAGTATGTAGGAGTGACAACTACATGATTAACAGGGCCTTTGGGTAGATGATTGATAGGTTACTATTGGCAAACTTTCCAACAGTTTTAGTCATAATTTAGTATAAAATCCTATCATCCTTCTGGCAAAATTTCCTTGATTTTTTTTTTATGTGGCTATAATTTTAGTTTGAGGTTTTCACAGTTACTTTTTTCTTTTGCTCACATCATCATTGCTCACTTCAATACAAATTACATTACATTACAGATGCTGGAAATGCTTGGTTTGAAGATTATATTACACAGATCAAATTACAAAATATATTTAAATGTATAAAAAAATACATGGCATACTTGGAGGAAAAAAAACACATATATATTGTAAAATGTAAACTAACTGAAGAAAACATTGTACAATTTTAATATTGATGGCATCATCAAAACAATGTATCAAGTTTTGGGAAGAAAATATTGATTTTATCAATAATTAAATATTAATAGTATCTTGAAATGAATGTTACACATATTGTTTATGAGGGATTTTGACTGCAAAGCAATATCATCAGGTAAGTACAGTATGACCAATGATATAGCATTCATGTTTTCATTATACTACTGTATGTAGACTCTAGTAAGTTGAAAAATTAAGCTTGAAAAAGCAGAGAAAGGAACAAGTCATATGCACATCCCACTCTCCCATCCTCTTCTCTCCTTTCCCACTCTCCCACTCTCCCGTCCTCTTCTCCCCTTTCCCACTCTCCCGACCTCTTCTCTCCTTTCCCACTCTCCCGTCTTCTCCCCTTTCCCACTCTCCCGTCCTCTTCTCTCCTTTCCCACTCTCCCGTCCTCTTCTCCCCTTTCCCACTCTCCCATCCTCTTCTCTCCTTTCCCACTCTCCCATCCTCTTCTCTCCTTTCCCACTCTCCTGTCCTCATCTCCACTTTCCCACTCTCCTGTCCTCTTCTCCCCATTCCCACATTCCCATCTTCTCTCCTTTCCCACTCTCCCGTCCTCTTCTCCCCTTTCCCACTCTCCCGTCCTCTTCTCTCCTTTCCCACTCTCCCACCCTCATCTCCACTTTCCCACTCTCCTGTCCTCTTTCCCACTCTCCCTCCTCTTCTCTCCTTTCCCACTCTCCCGTCCTCTTCTCCCCTTTCCCACTCTCCCGTCCTCTTCTCTTTTTTGCCACTCTCCCTTCTTCTCTCGTTTCCCACTCTCCTGTCCTTTGTCCCCTCTCGTACTCTCCTGTCCTCTTCTCCCCTCTCCCACTCTCCTGTCCTCTTCTCCCCTTTCCCACTCTCCCTTCCTCTTTCACTCCTTTCCCACTCTCCCGTCCTTTGTCCCCTTTCCCACTCTCCCACCCTCATCTCCACTTTCCCACTCTCCTGTCCTCTTTCCCACTCTCCCATCCTCTTCTCTCCTTTCCCACTCTCCCGTCCTCTTCTCCCCTTTCCCACTCTCCCACCCTCATCTCCACTTTCCCACTCTCCTGTCCTCTTTCCCACTCTCCCATCCTCTTCTCTCCTTTCCCACTCTCCCGTCCTCTTCTCCCCTTTCCCACTCTCCCTTCCTCTTCTCTCGTTTCCCACTCTCCCATCCTTTGTCCCTTTCCCACTCTCCTGTCCTCATCTCCACTTTCCCACTCTCCTGTCCTCTTCTCCCCTTTCCCACTCTCCCTTCCTCTTCTCTCCTTTCCCACTCTCCCATCCTTTGTCCCATTTCCCACTCTCCTGCCCTCATCTCCACTTTCCCACTCTCCTGTCCTCTTTCCCCTTTCCCACTCTCCCTTCCTCTTTTCTCCTTTCCCACTCTCCCGTCCTTTGTCCCCTTTCCCACTTTCCCGTCCTCATCTCCACTTTCCCACTCTCAGTGCTCTTCTCCCCTTTCCCACTCTCCCTGCCTCTTCTCTTCTTTACCACTCTCCCTTCCTTTGTCCCCTTTCCCACTCACCCGTCCTCATCTCCACTTTCCCACTCTCCTGTCCTCTTCTCCACTGTTTACCAGTGCAATTGAGTTTGTTGACCCCTTTACTCTTACTCAATAATGAGTGGTATTGTTTTAAGTAACTAATTTCAATTTGCAGTTCAGACAACTTAAACATGTAATATTCTGTGTATTCCAGATTAGGTGTATATACAGTATGCCAACTGTTATTATACAAACACAATAGGTGATCTGGATAATTATGGGTTGAGTTCAACTTCTCCTTGGAAGTTATGAGTGGATCTGTAATACTCCATTGGTGTCAAAGGTACCAGACCTTGAAGGCCTTGGAGTACAATACTCACCTAAGTGGAAAAAATAAATGAAGCTCTGGATGTAGAAAATATTGATCCATATTTTGAAGTTCTGAAGCAAGTCTGTAATAGGGAAGTGCCAAAGTATAGGAGCCAGCTGTGAATATCGATGTAGTGTACTGGTTTCTAGCATCTATAATAAGCACATTCAGTCAGCATTTGGATGGTGGCAAGCATGGCCTTGCTAAGAAGTACACAAGTGTTAAAGCTTGCTTTGTTTGCTAACTATTGGTAAAGTAGTTTCTATAATATTGATAAAATAGAATATAAATTGGTTGGTAGTTGGATGTAATGGGTACTTTAGATAATTATAAAAACTGTTCAATGTCTATGTGGATGTAGGGACAAACACATTTGACTATAAACTGATACTTGTAAGCTGATACTAGTGATAAGGATGTAAAAACTATACAGCATATTTAAATCACAAATATAATGCAAGTATCAGTACTACTACAGTAGGGTTTTGATATCTCTATTGTGAAATTAGATAGTTTGACTAAAGACTTACAGTAGTGATGTTATCGTTTGTGATATGTCCCTGTGTTTGTGAATAGCACACAAGGAATTACCTGGAAGAGAAAGTTATTGTGCATAAGAACTCTCGGTGAGGGCTGTTGCCACTCAGAAATATTACACACACAAAAAATGGAAAGAGTTTAACAGCATTGTTGCACATCGTAACCACAAACCATATTTGTTTTCTGGTTCTTTTCTTCCTTGTCAACAGACTGTCCCCATGGTCACCTCACAGTGGATGAATTTAAAAAGATTTATGGCAATTTCTTCCCATATGGTGATGCCTCCAGATTTGCAGAACATGTATTTCGCACCTTTGATGCAAACGGGGACGGTTCGATCGACTTTAGAGAATTCATCTGTGCACTTAGTGTAACATCCAGAGGAAGGATTGACCAAAAACTGAAATGGGCCTTCAATATGTATGACCTGGATGGAGATGGTTTCATATCCAGGGATGAAATGCTAGAAATTGTCCGGGTTAGTGTAATGCAGTAACTATTTTATGCCTTGTCAAAGAGGAATTTATGATATGGTGATGGCTTGTGTGTATGTATATGCCTTGCCTATCACTGCAAGTACAGTAAATAAGGATCAACATTTTTGTGCAATGTAATTTACTGAACATTAAATGTTCTCGTGTTAATTGTGGTGAGCAGTCACTACGCCCATTGGTTTTCTGGTTAAAAGATATTTTAAGTGATATTTTAGAGAAAAGGCAAGTTTTTACTGTCCTGGCATTGGACTTTACCTCACATAGTACAGTAGCAGGTGATTGAGGTGACCTTCTTTAAGTGCTCTCCTCTTCGACAGGGTATTGGCAATCTTAAATTGTGTGAATTTAACATTACCTTTTTGCAGGTGATTTCCTTTGGTGTCAGTGATTGAAATTTGTGTATTAAATTGTTACTTTTGTGACAGTCCTTAAAGCTTTAATATTCAAGCTTGATGGTTTGAATGTAAAGTTACCACCTCCCATTTAAGTTGAATCAAACATCTAGACATATTCTATCTTACTCATTTCAGTTCAGTATTTAATCTTTCCATATTGTAGTTGATTTCAATCACTGTTGTAATCAAATACATTTTTATCATGATAAAAACAGGTTTGTTTACTTTCATAGATATATGTCAATATTTTGACATTGGGTAGTCATACAGAGAAGCAGGCACAATTTAATTTAATAATGTATTGCTTCTGTGCCACTGATAGAATTAATACATTTGAGCTACGGTTTTACAAATTTACTGTACAAGCCTAGCAGTAGAAGACCAGCAGATAATGTGCCGGTAGGAATAATAGCCATATGTAGAGGTATTGATTTGTTGTGCATTGACCAAAAGTGTATGTTTTTTTTCTTTCATAGGCTATATACAAAATGGTGGGATCAGTTATGAAGATGCCTGATGATGAATCGACCCCTGAAAAGAGAACGGACAAGATATTTAGACAGATGGATAAAAATGTGGATGGCAAATTATCCTTGGCGGAGTTTATCGAAGGGGCGAAAACAGACCCTTCCATAGTACGATTACTTCAGTGTGACCCCAGTGGTGGAGCTTCATTCATGAAATAGATCTACAACTAGCACAAATATATACATAAATGTTGGACTTGCAGGGGCGGCCAATATTAAGGTGGTTTTGTAAGTATAACATTTGTAGACCACTCTCTTGAGATTGGTGCTACAGATACCGTACAGTGGAACATTCCCAAGGAAGAAGTACAGGCTAGTTTCATAAGTTGCAAGTAGTCCTGTGTTTCTCTCTGGCTTTTCTGTTCGTAATAGTCAACCTGAAATAAAATCTGTTGTTAAGGGTGGAAACTGCTAGCTATTGTGTGCAACTAACACATCATATCGGCAAGGTTTCAAGGTACAGTAAGGTTTAGGTTTTACACACACTAAGCAAATATGAAATATTGAAGATGTTAACCAGGCTGTTGCCATAGCTACATAGACTCGAGGTCATGCTACATTTGTAAGGTATGTTGACCAAGTATCTTAAAAGGATGCTTATGAAGCTACATTGAAGTGATAATATTCTCTGTATAAGTGTATTCTTACTATTCTATTTTCATTTCTGATGCTACCCAATATCACATTATCTGATGCTACCCAATATCACATTATCTGTACACAGCGTGTGTTCTGCTTAACAAATAGTGTTGGTTTTCCTTTAGGCAACATTAACAGGCAACAATATCCCTCTTGTCTGTTGTAAAGTGGAGATGGCAGCTACTACTGTGTGTGTAGGACATTGGCATAGTGTTGATAATGAGTTGATAACCAGTTATCCGATGCCAGGCTGAACACCTTATGACAAGGAACTTACCTAAAACATCATATTAACATATTCAAAACTTTCAATTGGGTTTCTAAATTTGTAACATTTCATTACATCATCGTTGTATTTTCAAAAGTAATCAAGAAAACAAAATCAATACCATTCTGCCTTCGCAGACCTACTGTATCAAGGCTACATGCATTATCGTGTATGGAAAGAAGGCCTTAACTAGAATATGCACATGTATACAACAGATATGCTGATGCTTTGACCTCCACGAGTATGCGATGTTTATAGGAAGGTTCTCATTTTATAATCAATACTATAAACATAACTTAAGTAAAATGGAACAGACAAAACATTTGGCAAGTTTCTAAGATTTCCCCCACCCCCCTTTTTTTTAAGTAAAAAAAGACTGCCAAACTTGCCTGTTCAACAGTAGGGTTCCATTATGTACAGTGTTGTTGTATCCAAGTGTGACATTATGTTAATCAAAGTTAAAAATAACAAGCAATGATTGGTTGGTTAGTTGAATATTTTATATGAAATTATGCAAAGTGAAGCTCAAGTTAGAAACAGTTTAAATTGATACATTAATTTTCATAATACTTGTCCAGTGATATCAATAATATTGAGTGAAACTTGATATATATGACCATGGTGTTGAGCCATATTGGATATGCGGGATATGTGTGTCTCATAAGAAGGATTCCATCCCTGCTTTCTTACTGTCGTAATTGAACTTAAACTTTCGCAGTTTGATTTATGTTGCAAAGGTACATCTGAAGGTGTTTGATACTAGCCTTGAAAATCTATTTTGCAACTATGCAGATATATGTACATTTGAATAGTATTGTTCACTTAGGTAAGTCAGTTGATGATTTGAGCATGTCAAGACTGAATTAAGAGTGGATGTTCCCAATATTACTAGGTAATTTGACCAGTGTTTAAGCTATTTCAAGGCTAGTGAAGTCCCCGTGCTCTAAACAATGAATTGCTCAGTAATGAATAGTCCCTAACAGTGGAATAGTGTGTATAACCTGTTTATATCCTATCAAGTTTGGAAAAAATATACTTATGAGGAAAACCTTCTCTGATGCAGAACACAAGGTACCATAGTAAAAAAACAAATAGCCTATCCAGCATCATAAAAATAAAATCTATTTATTATTCTTTTGCCAATTTTTTTCTTACAGGTGTATGTCCCTGTTTCACATTCCCCCCTCCCTGCTACTTGGTAAATGAAACATTGTGATATACTGAAAGTTGAAAGCAGTTATCCACTCCACAAATTGACTACCCACTACATACATTTATGTTCTAAATACTAGCAGAGTATAACATCTTTGTAAACCTGAAACAAGAATCATATTACTTGCCTTGGAAAATTTAATACTTTGATTTTTCAATTTTGGAAAATTCTTGCTTGGCATACAATTGTATTTCTACATTAAATTACAATTGTTCAGACACATTTTTGTGGATAATTCCTTACTGTGAGTTGCTTTCCCTGCCATGTTTTATTTTCCTTTATTCAGATCATGTTGGAATGAGTAGTGGTTATTACTGGTGATTTGAAGTTTAACACTCTTATTTGAAATGGTGCTTGAAGGTTGATTCATTTGAATTATTCAAATACTTAGGTGTAAAGGTGATGCACAACCAGCTATTACTATTTTACACAGCAGCTTGCTTGCGTATTGAACTTTTATAGTTTTGTAGCGGTTGCTCAGTAGTCATATTTCTTTAAGGAGGGCAGGAAATGTTTTATTTTTTATCAGTGAATTTTATCATTTTGTTTGCCATTTTCTTAGTTAAACTTTAAGTTTTATGAATTAACCATAACATCATGAAAGCTATTTTGTCAAGAGATGTGATAATATATTAACAGATTTTTTTTGTAGGATTGCAAGTAGTTACAGTAAATTAAATAGGTTAACCATAACAGTGACTCTCCTTGATCAACGAAAAAATTACACCACTGGAAACAATTTTCTAACATTTTGATGTCTTTGCTGCAATCAACGATCATCTTTGCTAATATGTATGGAAGAGTTTTTTTTTATGTCTAATGGTAGTTTCTAGTTTTGTATCGGTGGTTAATTTGATGAGATCATTCCTTTAATAATTTGGTCTTTTTGTAGCTTAAATTCTCATTTTCTTGTCTATTTCTTGCTTCTATACATTGGTATTTTGTACATTCATGTGCCTTTTTCTTTTATCTTTCTTCACGTTACTGACAGTTTTTGGTAAGACTTCTTCTCCAGCCTGATAGAAGTTGTCAGATAGTAACTAATTCTCAGATTGAGCTGACTTGTACTACCCTAGTTAGACCTGTTTGCTGGCATTACATATCTAACAACACTCCCATGCAATCAGATTGAGCTGACTTGTACTACCCTAGTTACACCTGTTTGCTTGCATTACATTTCTAACAACACTCCCATGCAAACAAAAGTGCTGCTGCCGTCTCAGTTTCCAAGGTCTTGTTAGTGGCCTGCTAGTAAACCAGCCCTGGGAGATTTTAGAATTTCTTTTGCTTTGTAGTTAATAAGCAAGCAGTGAATTGACATATATCATTTCAGAAAGAGATCATCACATTTCATTGTTTTGAGATACTTTTAATAGAATCATTAGTTGGGGTAAGGGGTAAATTATAACCAGTATTCGGCAAACTTACACTTTAAACAGGTAAGGCATAGTAAGGTACAAAGTTAGTAACATTATGTGATTCAATCTGTTTTTTTGCGTGTTTTTTTTCCAGCTTTAGTAGTTCTAGATCCCCACCAAATATGGGAACCTAAGGTAACTAAGTTGACTTTAGTATGAGTTGCAAGGGATGTTGCTACTAACATGTGATATGTTATTTAATTAGTGTAATCAAAGTAACTTTTTGTCATGGAACCACAACAGACATGTCATTGAGATGGACTGGAGGAATATCTGAATAGCCATTTGTAAGTTATTTAGGCCAGTAGCTACTAACTGCAAGTGAATGTTAGTTACATTGGCTGATTCACAGCTCTGATTACACACTAAGGAGGTAATAAGGAAGGATAGATGTGTGCTCTTCTCTTAAACTTGGAAAGATGTCTTTAACCTTTATTTACTCAAAGAATCAATTTGTTTTATTGATTATATACATGTAATGCTTGCAATAATCTTTGGTAGGTACAAGTCCTGAAAGTAAGTACAAAGATGTTGTGATACGTTTGAAGTTGGAGGCTTGACTGTTACAAACTAATTGTATTTATCTATTTGCCAACTGTAGCAAGGCATGGTTTCTGATGTTGTTCAAGTTAGATGAAGCCATTGCATTGACTTGAAACACTGATTACAACTGCTGATGAGCCCAAGTTCCACAAAACATAACAAGTGGACAGGATTAATTATATTTACCACATAAACCCTTACAATGGAACAAGTTATGAGGCTAGTAGTTGGATCTTTGAGTTTCTTGATAGAGTGTCAGTATATGAGCAGAGACAATTAGCACATTTCAATTCTCTAATGATCTTATTAAAGATGTTGGTGATACAAAACTGCCAACCTCAAAAATATGTAAAATTGCAGACTGCAGATACTAGGAAAAAATACTGGTGGTTGATGCCCAAAACCCGGTAGGTTCTAAAGTCAAGTTATATTCGTTATTTGACATTCTAACAGTGATAAAATATCCAGTTTCATGTTTATCTGCTTAACTATTGTTCTCACTTTTTAAGAATTTTACATTGAGATTTGTAGATTCTATTGTGAGATGATACATAAAACCATGAGTCTCACAGTTAAGTCCTCCAGTAAAGTTAGCAGGTATAGGTAACAGGGAGTTTGTAACACTCTGCTCTCATGTTATCATGTATCCTTGTTAATCTGACATGAGGCTTCACTGGATACTCCACTGGAACTGAATATTCAGGATGCCATGCAAGGTTTCAGTTTTACTCAGTACCTCCATATCTTTGAGCCATCTTCTTCCTTTACTGTCCAGCAATGGGAGGCTTGTGGTAAGGTATTGAAATGGCCAAAGTTAATCAATGTTTCTTAAATCAGTTAACATTACATATGACCCAAAGATCGAGTCATCCACTGATCCAGAGAGGTATTGAGAAAGTTGAACAAAGATGTGAAATGTGGAGGAAATAAGTTCAAACTTTATACTCAAGTTATAGCAAGATATTAAAGTTAGGTGGTTGTTGGAGCAAGATATTAAAGTTAAGTGGTTGTTGGAGCAAGATATTAAAGTTAAGTGGTTGTTGGAGCAAGATATTAAAGTTAAGTGGTTGTTGGATCTAGATATTAAAGTTAAGTAATCGTTGAAGCAAGATATTAAAGTTAAGTGGTTCTCAGAGCAAGATATTAAAATTAAGTGGTTGTTGGAGCAAGATATTAAAGTTAGGTGGTTGTTGGAGCAAGATATTAAAGTTAAGTGGTTCTTGGAGCAAGATATTACAGTTAAGTGGTTGTTGGAGCAAGATATTAAAGTTAAGTAATCGTTGAAGCAAGATATTACAGTTAAGTGGTTGTTGAAGCAAGATATGAAAGTTAAGTAGTTGCTAGCATCTAGCCACTTGGTTAATGTCACAGTTCAGTCTGTTTTCAAGTATATATATATCAATTAATATGTATTACTGGTTCTTGCCTTTTGAATGAAACGTGTAGTTGAAGACTTTTATATGGTTATGTATATTGAACATTTATCCATTCTTAGTTTTGGGTTTGTAGTACTGATAATTGTGATCCAACAGTAATCAAGTTGATAGGATTGATATAGTTTGTAATGTGAGTGTTGGGTGCCTATGAGTGTGTCATGCTGATTGTCTTCATACATTCTGGAAGATACGAGAGTAAACTGTGTAGACCACAAACCGGTCTGCTGGTGGACGCTTACATCGCGGTTGGTCTTTACCAAAGACCATGCATCAGTGGACACGTATGTCACAGTCCATTGCAACCATAGGTATTTGGGTGGACACTCATGTCATGGTCAGTTTACACTGGTCAAATACCATACCTCTTTGGACAAAACTGTCCTGCTTGGTGTACATCTGAGACCGTACCTATCCATTGATAGATATATGGTTTCAAATGTAAACCAACCAGTACAGTGTTAGAAGTGTCCACATATGCCCAACAACTTACACAGGTTCTGTTGACTTCTCTTATCAGTGTGTGTTATTCATTAATTTGTAAATATGAAAGTTAGTAGACAGCGCTTTATCCATCAGTTATAGTTAAATGACCGTAATAGATCAAAACAAGCATTAAGTACAAAAGATGACTATAACCAATTAAGAAACATTTATAGATGACAAAGCCTTTGTTCTTGAACAATGCTAAGAATTACCATAGAAAAGTGCAATGTCATTTGATAGGGTTTTGTTTTTCTATCTTCTTTGTGTTTATCTCAGATCAAGTGTTCAGGTGTAAGTGTTATTTATTTGACAGCATTATAATGTACATACAGTTTGTTCCCTAGGTACTTGATCATACTAACCTCATGCAACTGATATTCTTTGAACCAAATTGGCAGGAGACATTTTGACCAATGATGTTGTGTACCTGTAACATATGTGAGGTGCATTTTGAATAGAGATATAATGAGATGTTTGGTTCTGTTGCTATGGGGATTATTTACCCTGGCCAACATCAAAGACCAAAAAAAAAACAGTTATCCTTTCATGTCTACAAGATCGCCTTCTCCTGTCATCCATGGTGACCAAATCTTTGTAGGCTGTCATTACCCCCTTTACTATATGTTGGTATAATTGTTATCTTTTAATGCTTGCATTGGTTAGCTTTATTATGGTGCATTGACTATCTGTGCATTTTATTCTATTCTACTGTATATGAGAATAATATTCAGAAATAAAAGAATCTTCAAAGGACAAAAAAAATCTGATTTTTGTTTTTCATTTGTGTGCCAGGTTGTTGACATATTACGGAGGGAGTACATAGCAGACACCAATAATAATGGAATAATGAAATTATGAAAATGATTCTGATCAAATTGGTCTCAAATGTCCATTAGAGCCAGGGATGAAAGGTACTTTTAACATCAGAGTTTGTGTTCAAAGTGTTGGCTGAACCTCTGACAGTTACGCTGTTATCAGGTAAGGATTTGCAGAGCCTCTTTGCATAAACATGATATTTTAGATGTTGCTTTAGAAAAGAAAGGCAGACAATCTCTCACAAGAGGGAGGGCGCACTTGTACTGTTTGCAATGCCCATATTATACAGTTACAGTATTTAAATAAAACTGTTAGAAACCTGCTTATCCACTAGAGAGCCTGTGTAAGAGAATGAGTAAAAGTAAGTTGGCCTGACGTTTTGATCCTAGCAGGATCTTCTTCAGAGGCTAAATGACAAGTAACAGTAACAGAAGGGACAAAAACAAACACAGAATACAGACAGGTTAATGAGCATGGTGAACACAAAGAGATAGATGTAAGGGGATTAGTAGACAAGGGATGGAGAGAAGAAAGAAAGAATCCCACATGGGAAGAGGAGAGGTAGATAAACAGTGGAGGGACAAAGAGAGGATTAAGGAAAGGGGGTAGGGAATAAACTGGAGAAGGACAAAGACAGAAAGGTGTTGAGAAAAAAAAAGAGGA
>KN884423.1:38966-56160 GCA_000934455.1 Apostichopus parvimensis
AAATGTAAACTTTCGCCATCTAGCAGTGAGGTTACGCTAACGTTAACATGTTTTTCAATTCGACCAATCAGTGACAGGCGTGATTCGTAGTTGAATGCTTGGTTGTCCGGTTAATCTGTGATGGTTTTAGTAACTTCTTTGTTTATATTGCCGGCGCATGCTAGCTAGAGTACTGTTTATAAACATCACACAGTATAGCCTAGCTTTGGTCTACTCTAAGGGACCAATCGCCGTGCTGGCTTCTTCATGACCGAAATAGCTTCAAAGAACCCTCCATTGAATATCGACAACTAACTAACTTTCGCCTTCATCGCGCACTACAATGACATGTATTTGTATACAAATATAGTTGTTCTAATTTACAACTGGCATTTGGGCATTCTGCTAAATTAAGGCATGGTTGGAGACCCTCATTACCTTATTGAATCAAAAGCTGATGTGTTGATTCATTGTTAATATCGGACAGCGGTTTTTATGTATTTAACACTGGTAATCTGACAGTTAGCTTCCGGGTAATAATGCATACTAGACCAGTTGCCCCCCCCCCCATAATAATACGAATAAAAACATCCCAAATAATCTAAAGACCAAACGTAAAAAATATGAAACACATACAATTGCTTTTTTCACCGTTTTACTTTATTTCAGATTTTAGCGACGGACATATTCTTAAAAATCGGTAACATCAATCATCCGTCACAGTAACATTCATTGACACGTTTTAAAACTCACAAATAAAATAGTACTGTAGGTTACACACGAGTTTTGTTCCAGCTTGTTTGTCTTTTTCAACTTAACAAATTGAATTCATGATTTCGAAAGGATATACATCTATGTTATTTAATTCGGGCCTTCTGCAAAGCTGGAGACCCTCATTACCTTCTTGAATTAAAAGCTGATGTGTTGATTCATTGTCAATATCGGAGAGCTTTTAATGAACAATACCGCTAAACATAAAAAGAAGATGCTATTCACAATGCCAAGGCACTGACTTCACTCATATTGTGATGCCCAAAAGGACCACAGCAACTTCTTCCCTCAAGAAGGCTGCAAAACAATCAAAATTTGCAAAACAGACATGGTACTGTAGATTCAAAAGTTATTCAGTTGGTAGGTCAAAGGCTGAAATAATGACATAAAATTTTCATTTCCATCACACACAGTAAGCTATAGAATGACCTCCACAGTATAATATTGAAAAAAAGGTTTTTTTTTTAATTGTTTTTAATATTTTAATTTAAAAAAAAAAGGATGTGACAATTTAAAAAAAAAAAAAGAGTGTGACAACCACACAATCTATTCCAGTTGGCTGTATAAGTAATGATACTGTGAAAGCTATGAATCAAATCACTGATTAAAAATTTATAAAATAGTACATTCTGTACACTTTAGATAAAACTTTAGATAAAACTGACAATACTTGATTGTAGATACATGATTGGGTGGTCTCTACCTTATTTTAAAATAACTCTCATCACCGTTGTTGGTATATTGATACTATAATACAAAATCATTCACCATAGTCAACATGTTAAAAAGAAAAAAATAGCAAATTTGGAAGCAAAGAGAACATGATATGTTCCACAAGAAGAAACATGAACAAGAACTAAGTTGATTAAAAGCAAAGCCATTACGTAGTTACCATACATGACAGAGATGAACAATATCCACACACAGCTAACAAATACCTTTCCGCATTTGAGATATATCATGGTCCGAATGGCTGTAAATTTCATAATGAGTTTTGGTATGTTTTACTTTCCATATTTTCATGTTGAATGTACACAGTGCAATCACTGAAGACAATACCAACATTAGGGTAAAAAGTTGAAAATATAAATATCTTAGCATCATGGAGCAGTGACAAGACCAACCTCTATTAAATAAAAATGAAGAAGACATTCAATATATAGTACAGTAGAGATTCAATGATAATTTGACCTAATTAACTGAGGAGTATTCAAAATAAGATCATAATTGATCATATTAAAACAGCTTTTAAGTGATTCAGTGATTGTTTGACCAAATCAACTGAGAAATATTCAAATATGAAATCACAATTGATCAAATTTAAACAAGTAGTAGGTTATTCAATTATATTTTGACCATGTATCAAAATAAGATCACAATCGATCAAATTAAAACAGGTTTTAAAAGTGATTCAATTATAATTTGACCTAATTAACTGAGAAATATTCAAAAATGAAATCACAATTGATCAAATTAAACAGCTTTTAAGTGATTCAATGATTGTTTGACCAAATCAACTGAGAAATATTCAAAAATGAAATCACAATTGATCAAATTTAAACAAGTAGTAGGTTATTCAATGATATTTTGACCATATCAAAATAAGATCACAATCGATCAAATTAAAACAAGTTTTAAGTGATTCAGTGATTGTTTGACCAAATCAACTGAGAAATATTCAAATATGAAATCACAATTGATCAAATTTAAACAAGTACTGTAGTAGGTTATTCAATGATATTTTGACCATATCAAAATAAGATCACAATCGATCAAATTAAAACAGGTTTTAAAAGTGAAAAAATATTTAACGTTTTGTTTTAATTTGGTGTTGTACATCTTCGGTTACCACTTTTCTTTTCAGTGCATTTTCAGCAAATTAGTTATAGACTATGGTATCATAGATGGCTTTGTGTTGCTTAAACACTTTGGTATCCTGTTTGTAAATGAGATCTCCAAGTACAACATCTAGTTCTAGGTCTAAAGATATCTTATACAGGTTCCTTGAACACCCTTTTCATGTCTACCTTCCGTTTGTGGTCCTTTGTATCATGGCATGCTGTGTGAACCAATTTAAAGTTGTCCATCGTGAAAAGGAGCTCATAGAAGTAATCCAAGTCAACCTCCCTAGAAGGATCCTCGACAGCTTTCTTCAGTTGAGGCAAAACTTCTTGTTTTTGAATCCTGTGGGCGGCAACAAGAACAGTTTGCAAATAATTTTAGAAGTATGAGATAAGAGCACTTCATACTACTTGTGCTAATAATGTAAATGAACTTGAAAAAAGGAAAAGGGAGCATTGTGAGTACCAGCAGATTTCCCAACCCCCATTCATCTTTTCCTCTGTCTTCTTATTACCCTCTCCTGATACAGGAGTCCCTTAAACAATATCACAACTTGCATACTCAGTATTCTAGAAATAGATACATATTGCTCCAGTGTGTGACGAATAATGAAAATTATGGTACAAAATAAATATATTAAACTATATGTAAAAGGCAAGTATTAAAGTAACTTACATTGTAGAGCTTGTACTTATTAAAAAATAATTATCAGTATTTGCATGCAGTTGCAAAGGAGACATCCATAGTTGTCATGCTAATAGATTGTATAAAGTAATGAGATGGTTACGTTTCTGTTGTATTTTGTTTTGGCATATGCACGGTTCCAATTTCCATTTAATATATAAATGAAATAAAAAAGCAATCCTATTCTGAAGGTTTAGAAGACAACGAACTGCCATCTTTAACAAAACCAAAACATTAAACATTGAAGACATAAAAACCTTAACCCATTCTTAAGATAAGATTGTTGACATATAACTTAAATAAAATATCACATCAATGAGATATTCATGTTTGTAACTTGAGACAGCTCAACTATTGTAACCAATTGATGTACATTTCACATAATACCATTCACTTTAAACCTTGAAAGTGATGATTGAGTGTTGAAGATTGGACTTTCACAGTCCCATATGATTTCAGCTGTTCCTTAACTTCACTTTAATGCGTCTGAGTGTCAGATAATCTGATGAACCAGACTGATATAGCACTCATCAAGCTACCAACATTTTATAGCCCTCAAAATGACACTTGGGAGATATTGATAGATATGACAATTCTTATTCTAGGAGTGTGTCATTCAGCAGGTACTAGTACAGAAGGGCAAAACACTGCTCATGGGAATCTGTATAGATCTGAAGAGGCCTATATATGCTTCACTATATGGAAATCTTGTAACCAGGAATTAAGATGATGGGAGAGAAGCAAGACACTTTGTGCACAGGCCAACAGGACCCTATTGTATCAAGAGGGAAAAAGTGTACTGTAATATGTACACAGTGTAGCATGTTCTGCTTAATCATATCATGATTGCAATCCAGACATATGTACTGCATTGTACAGTTCAAAGCTTTGTGTCATTTCAAAAATGATAAATTTTTCAGTATTTTACCAAAATGTTTACATTTATTACTAATCAACTTACAGATTACTCTAGGTAAAAATAGATGCACCACATGAGTAACCATGAGCTTAATGAAATTTTACAAGATAATAATCAAGAGATGACATTTCGGAAATGTCCACAGCTTCTGTGATATGATGGACAGAAGTGCCAAGACAATAAGAGACAGGTGGGAAGGGCAATGAGACAGGGGGGGGTGACTATCAACAAGACTGGAAGCAGCTTTTTGGGGTTATTCAGCCATTTGCAATAAGTTAACCAACCGTTCTATATTGCATTCAAATTGGAATGGCAAATGGTTCATGCGACAGTTTTCTAGACCTGTAGTTTCACCCCAATTTTTTTTATTTAGTCAGTATTTTAAAATTCGACTAGATTGGAAGAACTTTGTTTTCCTGTTTCTAGTATGTTAACCACATCAGAAAATCAGTTGGTTTGCAGTATATTTGAACCTCCAGATTTCTTCTTGCTGGTTGATTTGGTCAAAAATGGATCAAAGGCAAAGAAGCAAAGCAGGTTCTTAAAAATGGTGGTACTCACTGACTATCAAGATGCCAGGTTTCGAAGTTTGCCAAATCTTCTTTCTTTAAGTAAGGGTTAATGTGATGGTTGTGTTGGCAGCTTTTTACATTGTATGCTCCTTGGCAGACAAACTTCCCAGATTCGTCGCAGAGTCTCTGACTTTTATCAGCAGTCTTGTCAAAGCGCATTTCATGGTAGCTATTTTCTTTAAGCTTACACCTGAACTCATTTATCACACGTTCTTTTTTCTTTTTCATCTCTGTTTTATCAATGGAACCCTTTGGAAGTAACATGTCTGCCATCTTAAAATAAAAAGAAGACAAATCAAATAAAAATTGGTACTGTCTTTATATGATTTTTTATGCTTTAATAAAATTTGTTGATGCTACCATTATGCTAGATGCTGCAATTCAAGAAAATTTACACCAAAGTTAAACAATAACCTGACATATATGTTAAATTATGTACCAGAGAATTTTACATGATTACATTAAAGTCAAGTGAAATAAATAAATAAACAAATAAATAAATAAACAAGATTTCAAGTACAATGTAGCACTAGCTGAAAATTGTATTTGAATTTTGTTTTTTTCAAACTCACCTCAGTGTAATAATTATGAGTCCTGGTATATGCTTTATATCTCATATACTGGGATTTGGTTTGAAACTCTTCCTTTAAACCTTGAAAGATAAAAAGAAAACAATCACTGTAATGGCATGACAAAATTATTATTCTCATTACACCACTTGTAATCCTTATCATTTTCTTTTCATTAACGTAAATTACAACAAGACAGCCAGCAGGTGGAGTGATAACTTGCCATTTGCTATGAGAACAGCTAGTGTGATTTTCTACTTTTGATTGCAAACAAACTTTGACCTCCAGACATGACAGTTGATTTCTAGTACTCACTACGGTGAATCTAATGAAGTTCACACATCTTTAGGTTTTGAGTAAAATGTGCTGACAACGGTTTCAGACTTGTGACCACAAAAGACTTTGAACCTAATACCAATTTGGGTTCTTTGATGTCATTGAGCATGCAATGTTTTGTATAGTTGAACACTGATTCATTAGCATTAACGACCTATGATCTCTGTAATAAGGCAATGTAATTACCAACTGTTGAACTATATACTGAATTTGAAGCTGTTCCAAGCTTCGTTTTGTAATGAACCATGATTACAGGTTTTCAGACTTTGACCTCAGTTGATCTCAAATGACCTTTGACCTCCACAACTATCAATAAGGATCTTTTACTCACCAAAGGGATCCACACAGCAAGAATGAACTTAATTCAAGCCTTACTTTGTGTCTTATAGTGCCTTACAAGGTTTTTGGACTTTGAACTCTGCTGACCTCAAATGACCTTTGACCCTCAGTAATTTCCACAGGGTTTTAGTACTTATCAGGGGAGATTAACAAACCAAGTATGAACCTCATCCAAGCCTCAAATTGTGACTTATCGTGGTTACAGGTTTTGCAGACTATGACATCTGCCAACCTAAAATGACCTTTGACCCTCAGTAATATTTACAAGGTATTTTTACTTACCAGGGGAAATTGACATAGCAAATACGTACTGCAAGCACACTTCACTTTGTGGGTTATTGTGCTAAAAAGCACAAGGGTCACAATAGATACACATGTATACAAACTCACTCGCCATCACCATCGCACAGATAAAACACGACTACGGGAAGAGAACATTTTGGTTTGTATATGCCTTCCAACCCTCAAAATCATAAAACTTACTGGTTTATATACAAGTGATGAGCTTACCTGTCTCCTCACAACCTTAGCACCTCATTCTACCGTGTCTAGTATGCCCTGGTAATCTTTTAACACTGTGCACCCTCAGCGACCGGCTCCTCCGGTCGCTGCCCTTCTTCTCATGAGACCACTTCTCTTCAAAAGTGGTCCCTGACGCGGCCTCGAGGGGGTGGCGTGCAAACCCCGCCACCCGCCGAGAAGAAAATATTAAGCTAAAAAAGTTGCTGACGCCTCCTGACGGGGGAACCCACCCGAGAGGTCCGGATCCCCATAGGTGTGCCTACCCCTAAGTTAACAGAGGCCTAATTGAAGAACTCGACAAAGTACCCCTTACTACCTTAGATGGTAAACTGTTACCTTAGAATACCAATAGACAAGGAGCCGTAGTCGAACAAGTGGATGGCGATGTCTAACGATGAGAACCGTGCGAAGTCGTGAGTCAGGTCGAATGACCGCTCCCCCGTCCGGCTGTGTCCCACCCCCCTCGGGGGAGGGTTGCGGGAAATGGAGACAGGTAAGCTCGTCACTCGTAAATATATAAACCAGTAAGTTTTATGATATTTACTTTGCTCCTCGCTTACCTGTCTCCTCACAACCTTAGCATCGAGTGGCACTGCCCTATGGTGGGAGGCCCGAGGGGTGAGACCTGGAGCTCGCATTTCTGAGCGACCAAATGCCGACTCGGCCTGTAGTGTGTCCGATAAGTGACAGGCGACGAAAGTGGTTGGAGTCTTCCAAGCCGCCGCCTTGAGAATGTGTACTATCGGAATCCCTGCGAATAGGGCTGTAGAAGCTGCGACACCCCTGATGTCGTGGGCCACCGACCAGCGGGACAAGGTAGCCTTCGAGGCACTCGAGGGAGGATGAACAGGAATGTCGAAGTACCCCTGAGGTCTTCTGTTTTGTGGAGGTACCATTTCAGTGCCCTAACGGGACACCACAATCTGTCTTCGGGAATCGAGGAGGCGGTCTTAATCTCCGGGATGAAGATGTCCCCTGGGAGGAAGTCCAGGACCTGGTTCTTGGCGATGAAGGAGGGGTCGGGAACCATCCGCACCCCGTGATTCTCGAACCGTATGTGGTTCCTCTTTGTAGAGAGAGCGTGAAGGCAACTCCTCCTCCCTGCCGAGGCTAGGGCGATGAGTAATATCGTCTTTTTGGTGAGGACAGCAAGGGATGCCTTTGCCATAGGCTCGTAGGGCACCTTAGTCAAGGCGTGTAGTGTAGCTGAAAGTCCCCAAGAGGGGGCGAGGCGTAGAACTCGTGGGCGCCTGTTTGCCATCCCACTGATCATCTAGGCAATTTCTCCATTGTTGCCTGGCGTTGAGCCGTCGGGGAAAGCCCTGATGGATGGCGGCAATAGCCGAACGGTAGTTCTTGATCGTCGAAACCTGCTTGCCTTCTTAAAACAGTGTGAGCAAGAAATCGGCGATCAAGGTTAGAGAGGCCTTGGTAGGCAGAGTCTCTCTGTTCGGCACCATACTCCGAATCTCCGTAGACGGGAATCGTAAGTTGCAACGGTTGTTCTCCTTCTGGCATCTGCCGAAAATCATCTATGTCAAAGGGTAGACCTGACGATTTCCAGGCAACTACAGTACCGCCCAGATTAAATTGGCCGTGGCATCGTGTATCGTGACAAAATATGAGTCTATCGTGATATCGTTTCCATTACGCCTATAGCAAATACCTAACGTAATATCGGGCGTCGCATCGTGGTCGTAATATCGTGATGGTGTGTTTATCAATTCACTGGCACTTTATACTATCGTAATGTTATCGTTTTAGCGTGAATTACGTTGCAGAACGATCGATCGTTTCATCGTGATTTGAAAGAATTGGGGAAGGCTTCTTTCCGCAGTAAATGAAATCATCAATACAACGCTATGTGCGATAGATTCATTGCAAATTCTGATAAAAAAGTTTGGTATGTCACCAAAATTAAGTGTCAATCGACATACACGTTTCATAATCGCAAAACTAGTACGATAGGCCTAATGAACATACTGTATTTGTCCAAACTCCTTCATACAAACTCCTTCTTTAAAACACAGCGATCGCAAAATATTCTCTGTTCGAACAAAACATTCCGTTCTTAACTTCTTGTATGCATGAATATTAGCCTAGGTTTTAATTGCACTAGCAACTCGTCCCATAATGCTAGGATAGGGTAAATATGCATTGTAACGCTGAATAGGCCTAGCTTTTTCAACGTCCGGGATGCATGGGCTGGCAAACGTTAGTATGTTATATTTAACGTTCTTTGAACATTGTTTTCATGATCGAATTTTGCAAGATTTTCAAGAAAATTGTTTGCTTGAAGAATGTTTTTCCGCACCATATGATATGCTCAAATTGAAAGTGTCTTTTGCATAGCATCAGTAATCGATGGGATCCTGATGGCAACCCGTATAGACGCGCACATTAAAAATTATACAAAATAGGTCATAACTTCTGTTAGAAGCTTTTTTTATTTAAATGTCATGAAGTCATTTAATTGCTTTTGGTCGGACAGTTTTGTATGGTAGCAAACTTATTTTCTGAAAATACTCAACGGTCAAGTTGATCACGAACCTCATAGAATTTTCAAACCGTAATCAGTCCAGACATGTATGGTTTCACAAAATCCTCCATTACATGCAACAATAGTATATTTTTTGAATATTTATGTGGTAATACTTGAAATTTTCAGTTTGTTCAAACATGTGTTTAAGCATCATTTTTTCTTTTTAAGCTTTTTTTTAAGCTTTTTTTTTTTTTTCCACTGTATTATATATAAGCCAAACACAAGTTTGGCCTATTTATTATCTTGCATATAAATGAGTCAACAGCACCAAATGTGAAAGTCCCAATTGTTGATATCTGAAACTAGATTGACCTGTATGCATGGAGTACCCATCCTTAGGATCACTCCATTTTTAAGGGAAGGCTGGCACTTGAGTTTTGATCAAGCTAAAAACGTCTTGACATAGATATCAGTGAGAACAGATCAACAGATTCTGCTCAGAATTCTCTTGCTATATTTCTTAACAGAACTTGGGTTGATGAGTGTTAGGGTTGAGGAGTGTTTAAGTGGAAGTGGTATTCCAAAAATGCAATGAATAATATGTTTATTTTGCAGAGATCCAGATTGCTTCCAATCAGTTTGTTGTTATTTTTTTTTCTTTTAGGTCATTTTGAGTGATGGAGAGGACGCGTCACCACATTTGGAGAGACTTGTCAACAGCAATGTTGCAATACCAGGCTACCAGCTGCTTGGCATAGTACCCTTCTCTCAAAGTGCAGGGGTAAATCTAAGGCTTTTCTTGTAAAGAAAATGATGGATGGTTTCTTCGAGCCACAAGATATGTCGGAGGGGAACAATTCATCCTTGGTAAAGCTGTTTCCCCTGCAGATGGAAGCTATTAGATGTAAGTTGGCAGAATTCCCACATATTTTAAAGGAGGTTAGGTAGTTGAAAAATACATTTGACATAAATTCTGTACAGCTTCCTTCCAAATCAGCTATAAATAAACATAATGCAAATATTTCCTGTGAAAACTGGCTCTTAAGTTGACGTTCCACGTTAGAGGAAAAATTCAAATATAAACCATTTTTTCTGCAGATTAAAGACAATTCTGGTGGAAATTGCTACTGCTGTTGGCAGTTTTTATTGGAAATCTTTTCAGGGTGCATATTTATAGCTGATTTTGAGGGATACTGTAACTGTACAGTTATGTAAAATGTATCTCTCAACTACCCAATCCTCCTGCAAGTTTTGGTACATCTCTTTTTCCATCTTTTTGCATTGCGATCTGTTCTCAATGTGTACAATTTTTAATACAATAGTTAATGGACCAAATCAGTGTTATTCAATTGTTCTTCACATGGTAGTTATCAACTTGCTTCGATATGCAAAGTGGTCTTTTATTTTGCATTGACACTTTTTTTACTAAAGTGCACTTGTGCAAACTAATGCGTTAGGCTATTTCTTCTTTTGAAGAAATACACTCATACTTCCCAAGGAATGGCTCAGGATATTTTATCAATGTGTTGTGATCATATTGGGAGTTGATTTAAGAGTTTCCTTGCTTGTATAAGCAAGGATCTGGAGAGTAATGGTGAAGCAAAGAGAAAAGACTGATAATTACTCTCAAATTTCATATCCACAATGAAAAAATTCAGCAATTCCATGAGTATTGAATGATAAAATAAAGAGGATACTAATTGGTATCTGTCATTAACCTGAGAGAATTTGCCTTTCTTCTCCAGTGTACTGAAGATGAAAGATGCTGATGTCACATAGGCAATCAACAGCAAGTACGCAGCACAGCCAGGAGACTGATGAAGAAACTGAAGTGATGCTGACATGTTGGGGATAATGGGAGGGGGGCAGAGGTAAATTAGAGTAGACAATAATATAAGAAGTTTTACAATTAACAGTATAGAAATGAAAATAAAGTAGTTTAGACCTACAAAGTTCTTCTGTTTTATTTTTATTGAGTGAACTGCACACCTTTCCTGCAAGCCCCTTTCCTGCGAAGTCGCCGCAAGCTCCTTTCCCTGTGAAGTCGCCGCAAGCTCCTTTCCCTGTGAAGTCGCCGCAAGCTCCTTTCCCTGCAAAGTCACCGCAACCCCCTTTCCGGTGAAGTCGCCACAAGCCTCATTTGCATGTGAAAAGTGAAGTCGCGGTGACTTCGCTGCGACTAGTTGGCTGCGAGGTCGCTGCAAGCCTCTCTCCAGGGAAGTCGCCGCAAGCCCCTTTCCTGCGAAGTCGCCGCAAGCCCCTTTCCGGCGAAGTCACCACAAGCCTCATTTGCATGTGAAAAGTGAAGGCGCGGTTACTTCGCTGCGACTACTTGCTGTGGCGAAGTCGCCGCAAGCCTCTCTCCGGCGAAGTCGCCGCAAGCCCCTTTCCTGCGAAGTCACCGCAACCCCCTTTCCAGCGAAGTCGCCACAAGCCTCATTTGCATGTGAAAAGTGAAGTCGCAGCGACTTCGCTGCGACTAGTTGCTGCAAAGTCGCTGCAACTGGTCGCGGCAAGGGCCTTTTTTTGACAGGGGTATTTACAATACCGTAACATATAATACAAAAGAATCAGCAAAAAGACTTACATAAGAAGCTTACATAAAGAAATCATAGAAGTCGTTAAGGTTACACAAATTGTTGTTTTGCTTAGAAATGAAATAGTGAAGGTCAAGTTGAAAATCGAAACTTAAAATAAAATTCGTGCACATCTGGGATTTTGTTATTCAACCTACAAGTAAAAATATACTTTTTAGCATGGAAAATTAAAAAGTTCACAGGATTATCCATATCACCAAAATCACCAAAACAAATATTGGTCAAATTAAAAGTATAATTAATTTTAATGCAATTTGAATTCACTGCCTCCCAGAATCGCTCAACGTGACTACAATTATAAAACAAATGTATTATTGTTTCATCGGCATTCTTACAAAATGAACAAAGTGGAGAATTGACCATTTTCATTTTATAAAGCAAGCTATATTTATGCCTAAAATACGATGTAGAAAACGCAATTGTAAATATAATACTTTGGGGTCATTCACAGCCGTATAAGGAAGCCTAAAAATCTTATTCCAATCTATTTTCACTGGAAAATTCATAGCTTGCAACTTCACAATAGACGACGGGGGCGTGCAGAGACCGGTAATTAGCTTATTATAAACATTTTTGGTTATTTTGTGTGTGCGCATGCACATATTAAAGTTATTTTCACTCATTGGGAGCAAAACAGAATCATGGTACCCCCTCCAATAACTAGGAATGGCGTGAATAATCCCAAAGTATGAAGTAATTTGGAAAATTTCTAATATATATTTTTGCTTGAAACGTGTTATATGGAATTACCGAGCCATCATTTTTAATGAAATCTGCATGAATTGTTCTGTGATTTAAAAGATTATACTGGAAAATTACTTTATTGTTAACCAATATATGACTGTTGTTTAAAATGATTCATTACCATAATTACTGTCTGGATGATAAAAATTAAACTCAGCCCAAGCCTCACACACTTCTCTGCCAAAAATATTAGATATACAAGAAACTGCCTCCTTATTGAAATTACATTTAAAAAGAAAAGCACCACCGAACTGTTTTAGGTACAAATCAAAAAATATTTTCCAGTTTCCTCTCTGAGGGGCTAAATATCGTTTTACCCAGCTACAGTTTAGACTTTTAATGAAAGATTCAATATCTGTCATATCAAAGCCACCATTAACTTTCTTATTAATAAGGGTGCTCCGTTTAATCTTATAAGGTTTATTGTTCCAAATAAAATTATACAAAATTATATTAACCTCTTTAATGAAACTAAGAGGAGGATTTGGTAGAACACTAAAAAGAAAAACAAGTTGCGAAATGGCCAAACTCTTAATTACAGTTATTTTACCAGTTGGTGTTAAGTCACGTTTTGACCACATCCCAAGTAACTGTTTGAGCCTGGATACTTTGGGAAGATAATTCAACGAAAAGAAATCTTCATTCTTTGTAGTAAATGTGACACCAAGATATTTCACGGGACCAAGATTTACATTAAAACCATACTCATGAAAATACCGGGAACCCTTGAAACCATAGCACCCAATGGAAAAAGAATGATTTGCTGAAATTAACTTTTAAACCCGAAGCGGCAGAAAAATTATTAAGAATGTTTACAACCTCTACAAGAGAAGCGCGTGAACCATCTAAAAATAAAACAGTATCATCGGCATATTGTGAAATTCTAATTTCAGAGTTATTAATAGATATACCCTTGATACGACAGCTTGTTTTAACCATGAATGTGAGAAATTCTGAACATAAAATACCGAGGTAAGGACTGAGTGGACAACCCTGTCTTACACCTCGAGAAATACTAAAATACTGAGAGAGATGACCATTGTTAATAACACAAGATGTGACGTTCACATAATAAGTTCTAACCCACCTAATAAAATTTGGACCAAAATTGAAGAATTTTAAACTTTGATAAAGAAACTCCCAGTCCAAACAATCAAAAGCCTTTTCAAAATCTAGAAAAAGAAGAGTACCTGAAATATTGTTGGAATTACAATGATCAATGAGGTCTAAAACTAGTCTAATGTTCTCACCAATGAAACGTCCCTTTAAGAATCCAGTTTGCTCATCACTAATAATATAATTTAAAACACGCTTTTAATACGGGTTGCCAGGCATTTGGCACCAATCTTGTAGTCAGTATTTAAAATTGCTATAGGCCTCCAATTTTTCAAAATTTGTAAATCTTTTGAAGGCTTTGGAATTCAAAGAGATTATTGCCCTGCCCTGTTCATCGGCTAAAGTGTGTACAACTGAAAGCAAAATTAAGAGAATTAACTACAAAGTCACCTAAAATATCCCAAAAATGTACATAAAATTCAACTGATAATCCATCAGAACCAGGGGTTTTATTCTTTTGCATGGACCCAATAGCCTCTTTACATTCATTGATGGTAAAGAGACCCTCGCACAAATAACTCTGATCATCGGTAAGACTGTTGTGATCAGTACAAACATCATCAAAAAACGAGACAGGAGAAATATTAGGACACTTAGTATAAAGTTTACGATAAAAACTAAAAGCTTCACTTAAAATATCCTGACAATTAGAAACAATATGACCATCTTCATTGCGAAGCTGTAATATGTTATTATTTACCTTGTTGTATCGTTCAAGATTAAGAAAATACTGTGAATTTTTCTCGCCATATTCACACCATCTAGCCCTAGAACGAATAACCATGCCCTGAAATTTATAATCATATAACATATCTAAATTGTTTCGCAGATCTGCTAAAGTGCTATTTAAACGTTCAGATGGGCAGATAGTGATTAAACTTTCCAACCTGGCAATCTCATTTACTAGATAGTATTCATACCTGTTATGCTCTTTCGCACGAATGGAAGAATAACTCATACTAGAACGGATGTTTACCTTGACAGCTTCCCAGAGAAGGGAATCATTCAAATAGGAATCACATGAAGCAGTTCTGTTAATAATATCAATAATAGAATCAAAATAGCACAAATCTTCTAAACGTGAAACATTTAACTTCCAGTAGCCACGGCCCCTTGGTTCGATCTTACAATTAATAGTAAGAGTAACGCTAGAATGGTCGGACCTAAATATAGAAACAATGTCAGCTGCACTCACAGTTTGAACAATGTGTCTAGAACACCAAAAGAAATCAAGTCGACAGTGAATAGAATTATCAGAAGAATGCCAGCTGAAAAGCCGGGCGTTAGGATTACGATCACGCCAAACATCAACAAGATCATGATTTTCTGCTATCTGAAGTATAATTTGGCGGGCATTAAAACTAGTTCTTTGCAACCCTCCAAATTTATCATGAGTTAAATTACTTACAGAATTAAAATCACCATCCAAATAATCGATGTACAATCAAATGCTGTCAAATGTTGTGCAATATTACTAAAGAACTAGAGCACCAATGGTGCAGAGCTCATACCTTTTTTCGACCTCAATTTTCCGATCACCCCTCGTAACCCTTATCCCGAGGAACGTTGTGACTAAGTTTCAGTATAACTGGCCATACACTGTACGAACAGAAGCAATTTGAAAATATAGGGCCGCGGCCCGGGCCACAAAAGACCCCTAGTTGATCTTTGATCTCAAATTCATGAACACCCTGAAGGTAAAACTACCATAGTACTATCGTGACAAACCCTCAACATTGTGCCATGGAATCTGTAGGAGAAGAAGCATTTTGCGTATTTCCAGAAAATGGCCCATTACGGCCCACAAGTGACCTTTGACCCCAAATTTCGGACCATCTCTGATGGCCCTATACCCAATGGTCCTTGTGTCCAAGTTTCATGAAATTCCATTAAACACTGTGCGAGTGGGAGCGGTTTTACCAATTGTTGACGGATAGAGTGATAGAGTGATATCTGAGTGATAGAGTGATAGAGTGATAGACGCCGCACTGTAACAATAGCTCACACCAGCATGCTGGTATGAGCTAAAAATGGGTCATCCTTGTTTGGACCATAAACATTAATTACAGTATAAATCTGATCGTAAACATTTAAATCAATAATAATATACCTTCCATTTTCATCGACCCTAGATCATATAATAGTAATATTGAGTTTCGGGTTGAAATATAAACCAACACCTCTACTGTTATTATCCCCATGGGAAAGAAGAAGATTACCACCCCATTCTTTTGACCAAGAGTTAACATCACAAGGAACAGAGTGAGTCTCTCGTAGTAAAATAACGTCAAAACGACGATTACGCAAATAAATAAATAACTTTCTTCTATTCATATAGTTTCGTAACCCATGAGCATTAAACGAAACAAATTTGACTTTAATCATTATGTACTTCTATAGGATAAAGTTTTTTAATTTTGCTGTCCAAAAAATATATAAAGTTAAGATAGATACAGTGGTATAAAGCAAACAGAAAAAGAAAGAAAAAGAAGAGTTTAAACATCATGTAACGTAGTTAAATACACATTCACCCAAAATGCAATGATAAGGTTTAGACCCAGTATTTTTTAATAGTTACGACATCTCTACGTTCCGACAATTTTTTTGGACTAATTTTTTTGGACCAAAATTTTTGACCAACATGTTTTCGGACCAAATTTTTTAAGACCAAAATTTTTTTGGACCAAAATATTTGTATGACCCAAATTTTTTTTGACTCTAAAATTTTTTATGACCAAAAATTTTTCGGACAAGCACTATTTGAATCATAACAAAAAGCGTCCAAAAAAATTGAGTCCCCCAAACAAATCAGGTCAGAAAAATTGTGGGTCCAAAAAAATTGATTCCATCCAAAAAAATTTAGTCCCCCCCAAAAAATTAGGCCAGAAGAATTTTGGTCCAAAAAAAATGAGTCCCCCCAAAAAATTGGGTCCGAACAAATTGAGTCCCCCAAAAAAATTTGTCAGAAAAATTGTGGGTCCAAAAAAATTAATTCCATCAAAAATAATTGGGTCCAAAAAAGTTTAGTCCCCCCCAAAAAATTAGGCCAGAAGAATTTTGGTCCAAAAACAATGAGTCCCCCAAAAAATTTGGGTCCAAAAACATTGAGTCCCCCCCCCCTAAAAAAATGGGTCCAAAAGAATTAGAGTCCTAAAAAATTATCGGAACATAAAGACGTCGGAACATAGGGATGTCACCCTTCTTAATAGATTGAGAAATAGATTGAGAAAATATTTTCTGAAGAAAAACCTTACGATATTTTTCACAAATATTGATGCTTAGATAAGTGCTTCCTCACAGTCAAGGAGCCGCCCCGAAATTCACTCCGCTTACGTAAAACTTCTATATATAACACGTGGAAAAACACGAGTTTTTACACACATAATTCCCATTGACATTGGTCACGGAACTTGAGTAGGTCATCGACATTCGAACTTGCCCAAGTTCATTGCACCATGGGAACGACATAACACATTGAACATGATGGTACATTTTCCCGCCATCTGGACGCCGAATGTAACTTTTGGTGTAATATGCAAATTATTAATGGTACTGTGCTGTGCGGTTAAAACTTAACCTATTGCGACACATACAAATTTTGGGAAGCTGTTGTACTTGTAGAAGTAACTTTTGTATCAAATGTAAAGTACAGTAAGGTACTATAAATTTATAAAAGACGGTTTTCTTCAGGTGGTAAGGAAAAGGGGTGCTTCGGTGAACTC
>KN884423.1:56728-72288 GCA_000934455.1 Apostichopus parvimensis
GGTACTATAAATTTATAAAAGACGGTTTTCTTCAGGTGGTAAGGAAAAGGGGTGCTTCGGTGAACTCAATCTCTTTGTATAGTATTTGGATACTTAAAATGACCATGTACATGCAGTTTCTATTTCTCTTTAAGTAAGCTCTACTTAGCATTTTTATCCGGTGTGGATCCTTATTGGAATAAATACGAAATGTATTGTTTGACGCCAGTATTAAACGGTAAGCATTTCTTAAATTGTTGACTGAGCTTCAAAATCCATTGTCAAAAAAAGTATGTTTTCATGAAGGTTTTATGAAATCGACATATAGCTAGGGTAGGAAAATATTAACTTAACCACATTAACAAAAGTTGTTCTATCCAAATAAAATACATGTTTCTCGTACTGAGATCTGAAAAAAAAACGGGCGGCCATTTTTCTTTTTTTCATGAGCTAATACTAGTTTGGAATATGTGGCAACCTTTACAAAATAATTTTTAAGGATAGCTTAGATTTCTTGTTATCCGAATAGAGACTTGGGAATCAGGAAAAAGGAGGCCCCTTGCACGGATGAGAAACATGTTTTGTTTTTAACCGGCCCTGCTTCAAAGCTGTTGGATGGAAGTTGTTTTTCTTTTCATTTTGTTGGAACCAACGGTAAAATATGTAAAAAATTGACACAAGAAACGCTTAGTAATACTTTATTATTTCTTCAAAATGTTGCCAACTATTCAAAGTAAACTTATACTCCATGGAACATAACCTCTACAACTGAAAAAAAAGTCCGGAAAAGTCTGAATAGAAACCCATTTAACGAAAAACAGTTATCAGTTCTATGCCGGCAAACACTTTACATGCGTCCTCTTCGCTGCTAGGTGAATATCACGTCTTAAACTACGATATATGAAACGGCTGTTTCAAACATCTCACTAATTCCTTCGGCGACTTTAATCCTATACATTGAGCACAATAGCATTTCCTGTGTATAAACTCGTACAGGGATTATACAAGGTGTCTACGCGGCAATTTGTTTGTCAACGAGTTTATACGCGATTGTATGTGTTTATTACCTTGTTACTTTGTGCCGTCGAGTCGTGTCCGACCCCTGGTGATGACCATGACTCTCATCCTCCAATCCTTCCGGCTCCTGGTTGCCCCTCGCAGTCCATCCAGAGTCAGCCCAGTCGCCTGCTTGACACCATCCATCCATCGTGCTCGTGGCCTGCCCCTCTTTCGTGATCCATCACCCATTCCCACCATTATTGATTTTTCCAGGGAGTCGTCCGCTCGCATGATATGACTGAAAAAATTTAGTTGCTGCCTCAGGATCTGTGCTTCCAGTGGAAGTGAGGGTTTTATTTGTTCCATAATCGAGATGTTCGTTCTGTGTGCAGTCCAAGGGACTCTCAATAGCCAGCGCCAGCACCATAATTCAAAACTGTCTATTCTTTCCCTCATTCCCTTTGTTATTGTCCATGATTCACTCCCATAAAGCACAACTGGGAAAACTAGTACTCTCATCAGTTGACTCTTCGTTATAATTGAAATTGCTTTGTCTTTCCAAATCTTGTTCAGTCCCGTCACAGCAGCTCTTCCAAGAGCTAGCCGTCTCACAATCTCTCCCTTACAGGTACCATTGTCATCAATTCTAGAACCGAGAAAATTAAAGTCGTGTACTATTTCAACTTTGTTTCCATCCAGAATAATTTCGTCCAGCTCCTCTGTGCACATAAAATTGGTCTTCTTTAGGTTCAGGTGTAGACCAGCCTGAGCGCTATGTGTCTGCACACGTTCCATCAGATTAAGGAGGTCTTCTTTGCTTTCTGCGAGCAGTGTGGTGTCATCAGCATATCTGAGATTGTTGACTCTTCTGCCACCTATCTTCACCCCTAGCTCTACATTGTCTAGATTGGCTTGTCTTATTATGTACTCGCTATAAAGGTTGAAAAGGTAAGGTGAAAGGATACACCCCTGTCGAACTCCCTTGCCGATGTTGAAACTTTCTGTATCCCCATATTCGGTTCGAACTTTCGCTTCCTGTTCATTATATAATGATTTAATCACATGTATTAGGTGCTTGGGAATTCCCATTTCCGTCAACATGGTCCACAGTGTTGGATGGTCAACACAATCAAAAGCTTTACTGTAGTCAATGAAGCACATATACACGGGACGCTGGAACTCTCTTGACCTTTCCAAAATCCATCGAAGGTTGGCAATTTGGTCTCGAGTGCCTCTGCCTTTCCGGAAGCCTGCTTGTTCGATTGACATTTCGCGTTCCATATATCCCTCTAGTCTGTGTTGAATTACCTTCAGCATGGCTTTACTTGCATGTGAGATCAGTGCTATCGTTCAGTTGTTTGAGCAAATTCGGGGATCACCTTTCTTCGGAATCGGGATGTATATGGATTCCTTCCATCTTTTTGGCCAAACACCTGTGCACCAGATTCGCTGACAAATTACAGTTAGTACTGTTACGCCCCCATCACCCACTTCCTTAAAGAGTTCAATGGGTAATTCGTCCGATCCTGGAGACTTTCCATTTGCTAGTGACTTTACAGCTTTTCTGACTTCTTCCTCAATTATCGGTGCTTCATCTTCGTAGATCCCTTCTGTAAATTGTGTGGTGATATTGTGATCACGTCTGTACAAGTCCTCTGTATAAACACGCCATCTCTCCTTTACAAGTGACTCTTCACAGAGATCACCTCCTGCATTGCTCTTCAGACTTCCAACCCTCAGTTTGAACTCTCCTGTGATGTCTCGGATCTTTTTGAAAACGTCTCTTGTTCTCCCCCTTTTGATTGTCTGCTTCAATTTCAGCGCAAACTCTATTCAGATGATTTTCTTTGTCCTTCCTTGCCTGATACTGGAAATCAGCATTCAGTTGTCAGAACTCTCTATTGTGAATCCCTTGTTTCTTTGCCTCCCTTCTTTTATCTTCAATTTCTATTGCTTTCTTCGACAGCCACTTGCTTTTTTTTTGCTTTTTAGCCCTTGGGATGTTCTTTTCTGCTGCCTTTTTCATGATGTCTTCTACCTCCTGCCACAACTCATCCGGTTCCCTCTCAGTTAACTCTAGTGCTGCGAAGGAGTTCTTGACCTCTATGTTGTATCTTTCTGGGATCTCGTTCAGGCTGTATTTGTTGACTCTATCTTGCTTCTTGACCTTCCTCAATTTGATATGAATAATGGCAACTAACAGTTCATGGTCTGTGCCACAGTCAGCACCTGGCAGTGTATTTGATGATTTAACTGCGCTTTGCCACCGTTTACGAACAAGAATATAGTCAATTTGGTTACGGTATTGTCCATCTGGGGAGGTCCATGTGTATAATCTGCGTTTGGGTTGTTGAAACCAGGTGTTTGAAATAACCAGCCGGTTTGCCTCGCAGAAATCTAACATGCGTTCACCTGCCTCGTTCCTCTCACCCAGGCCATGTCTCCCACTGATGCCAGCAACTGCTTCTTCTCCAACCTTGGCATTCCAGTCTCCCATAATAACCAATGCATCACCTCTTGGAACACTGTCAACTAGGTCTTGTAGTCTGCCATAGAAGTTTTGTGTGTCTTCATCGCTTGCTGCTGAGGTTGGAGCATACACTTGGATAATTGTTGTCTTCACAGGGTGACCATCCAGCCTTATTGAAATCATCCTGTCATTCACCGGGTTGTAGCCTAACACACTCGAGCTCACTTATACCCAAGATCTCAACTGCTGTTCTCTCCATCTCTTTGAAAACTATATCCAGTTTACCCCTGTTCATCGTTCTGACATTCCATGTTCCTATTTTATGTTCCTTACTGAAGTTCATCCTGCCACTGATGGTCCTGGTGGTCTCGGTCTCTGCACTTCCCGTGGGATTTAATGCAGCCATGTCATTTCTACCAGCTCTGGTGACAGGATGTTGCTCTTCCCCGGTAGTAGGTTTAGTGCTTTCAGGTCCGCGGGTCCCACCGTCCGGCACTATATCTGTTCTCGTAATGTCTGTCATGTGTTTATATGTCTTTATATATACGATTCTGTGTACAGTTATACGTGAGCGGTACTGTAAGTGTTTCTCCCTTAGCCGTGGGATCTCGTTCGGGACCGGTTCTTTCCGGATTGGGCGCTTGCCCCTGCTACCCCGTTCTGAGGACCCAGCAGTTGTTGTTCTCGTCGGCTCCCGGCTTCGGGACCCACTATGGCTCCGGTTAGGTCTTCGGACCGGGCTCCTGCCCCTGCTCCCCCATTCTGGGGACCCAGCAATTGTCGATTTCATTGGTTCTCGGCTCCGGAACCGGCTCTGGCTCCGTCTTGGAGACCTACGGACCGGGCTCCTGCCTCTGCTACCCCGGTCTGGGGACCCAGCAGTTGACTGTAGCTCCGGTTCCCAGCTTCAGGACCGGTCTCGGATCCGGAGTGGAACTTCGGTTCTGGACCCCCTCTGAGGTCATGTCTGACCCGGGCTCTTCGGAGCCCATCTCTGTTCACGCACTATGCCGGGTGCCACTCTCTGCGACCCGGACGGTCTGTCCGATCCGGTCGGGATAGATTTCCTCATGGGCTTTTTCTTGGCCGGAGCCTTGCCCTTGCCTTTCCCTTTGGTAATATCAGATCCGGACGGCGCCGTGACCTTGGGGGGCAAAATCTCTCTCTCCACCTCTCTCTCTCTCTCTCTCTCTCTCTCTATCTCCTCTTTCTATCTCTGTCTCCTCTGTCCCTCTCTTGGCCACTCTCCACTCCATCTCCCACCAATTCCTCCTCATCTCCAGTCTCTCCTGCCATTCCCTCCCCTCTCGGAGACCGTTGGGGTTCGGGATGAGGTCTAGCTTGTCTTGGAGCTTGGAACGCTGGCTAGCAGCCATGTGTCAATCTCTTGCCATTGTGCTGGCGTAAACAAGATGCAGACCAGACAAGGGTCTCTGCGACTACAGGTCCTGCATCTGGGACAAAGATCATGGTCATCCCACGCCCGACCCAGGTGGAACATTGAGCAATTAACACATATTAGGTGGCTCCGAGACATGACTGTAAAACCCACGTTAAGGAAAGATTAGAGAAAGTAGTCTATCGTAAGGAACGTAAACTAACTATAGAAAGGAAGAAGTGGGGTGGGAACGTAAACTAACAGAGAGTAGAGTTACATAACAAAAATATCGCGCCTCGCAAGGGCTCGCGTCTTACAAAGTACGCTACAAAAGTAAAAGCCCCAACACTTAGAAAAAAAGACCAAGTAACGAAAGTACATGAAAACGATCAAACATCTTAGAAGAAGTATATCAGACAAATACATGTATACAAATAAGTGAGATACCGCCCATCCGCGCCAGTGCGGAACAGGCGGACGAACGAAGCTATTTTTCGGAACTACTACCTGAGAAAGTAACGCTACGCTACTCAAAAACTAACACATGGGCGTGGGTCGCACACTAAAAACAGCCCCCAAACTCCCTACCTTTATAAGAAAAGGATACAATATCAGGCTGTAAAAGACTGTAGAATGTTCTGAAATCCCAAAGGATGTATAGAAGGTAAAATCCAACGTATTCCGGGCAATTTCCGTAAGATTTGGTATCCACTACGAAAAGGCATGTGTAGACACTTTGGATGGTAGAATAAGAAGGAAGGGCAACGACCGGAGGAGCCGGTCGCTGACCGTGCACACTGTTAAAAGATTACCAGGGCATACTAGACACGGTAGAATGAGGTGGTAAGGTTGTGAGGAGACAGCTAAGCAAGGAGCGAAGTAAGCACTAAGATAGCTATTGCATTTTTGACACCAGATTCTGAACCATTAGGTTGTAACTTATGTAATAAAAATTTATTATCACCCAAAAATTTGTAAAATCAATGTGGCAGCATTTTCAGTGAAAATATGGTATTGTGCACTACTTTTCAGAGGACCATGACGTCTGGACCTCTTGGGTTACAAAGCTTTTTGTGACATTGTGTATAATGAAACATTTTGCGGGGTTTGACAAACCAGAATAGCTAGCTCATCTGGGGATGTTATTTTGCATTTACCCAGTCACATGAGCTTTGACTTCTCTTAAAACTGGTGTGGTAGATTGTAATAATGCAATGACTACAATTTCCCAGTTACTGTATGTATTAAAACAAACCCCATTACATCAGTATTTCCGTAAGAAACAAGTTAACCTAACCAGTTTTGCAACAGGTTACTTTGGATTCAATATAAATCTACCATTCCAAGAAGGAAATGTAATTGTCATATTCTAGTTAAATCAGTTGAGTATAAGTTTACAAACAGATACATAACACAATCCTGAATGCAGTACTGTATGTCACTACCCATCAACATACAGTTCATTTAAATCTATAGAAATTTCACAAGTCCACTACAATTCTGACCTTTGAACCATTCCTCATCGTCTTCTCGATTTTCCTCCGTGTTGCCGCCTTTTCCTTCGTCAGAAATGAATTTTAGTATGTTGGGTTTCTTTTTTAAACAGGCTCTCAACCTGTCAGGGTGGCTACTGATGCAATCTTGAAAGCTTTCTACAAGAGCCTCAACTATGTCTGTAATGAATGGAAGTTGATAAATTAGAACCAGATATCATTTAGAAACATGTATTTGACTTTGACAGGTGAGAATGGTAACGACAGATTAGGGCAAGTTCAATCTCACCTTTATCTGCTCCCATATTTCTTTAATCTTAAATATTAACTAGAGCAACTTATATTTCACATCACTGTACCTTTTATTTATTACCTGGAATAAATGAGTGTTGGTAAAATATAGTGTTCGACCGATTGGATGACAATCGGTTTTACCGATTACCGATTAATTCCTGTGACAATCGGCCGATGCCGATTACAGATTATTTCTTCATTTTCGTGGAACTGGCCTAATGTATGATTTAGTGTTCTATGCATGGTTACCAACTTCTTGGCCAATACAATCAAAGATGTAAAAGAACGACTTAACTTTTCACAGTAAAGATTAATGGAGCAAGTAAAGAACACTGCAATACATACATGGGACGCTGTACATTTATAACTTAGAGTCGCAATATTTCAATCCCGCCAAAACACAGTTTTTGACAGTGCTGTACAGACTACAGAAAGGGAAAAATAGTAGTTGCTACGAAATGAAAAAAAAAGAAGTTAGGGACAGCTTTTACAACTGCCATTAAAACCATTATTAGTGTTGCAACTCGAACGTAAATAAAGTGAAAAGAATATCACACTCAAATAAAATATTCGTTATTTCGTTAGCTGATATCGAAATATATAATCTGATATGAAAATTAATGTGTAAAAGTAAGTTGGCCTGACGTTTCGATCGTAGCAGGATCGAAACGTCAGGCCAACTTACTTTTGCACATATTCTTACACAGGCTCTTTAGTGATAAGCAGTTTGCTAACATGTTTATTTTATTGTGAAAACAATCCCGAACGTTTGCTTCAAGTTTTCAATGATTACCATCTGCGAGGTAAAACTTTCGATTGAACGTTGTTTCAAACGATCATACACAGTAAGTCAATAGAGCTTCTCCATTGACTTAACTACATGTGGGGGAAATCACACACTAAAGTCCCATTGGCTTTGTCGCGCGTGTCACTGGAAATCAGACTTGCTTTTAGTCGGTTGCGGTAAGGGATTCAGTTACTGTAAGGGGTACACAGTACATGCGGTCAGGGAAAAAAAGTTTCTTCGGGTTTTTCGCAAAAATATGCGTAAGAATATTTACCTGATCAAAAAATACTGTAATGCAGTAGAACTACTGAGGACTGTCGCCAAACAAGCTTAGGGATTTTTAGGAGTATATGGCGCCTTGATTTCATCATTTTATGCCTTTTGTAAAATCTTGGGCGCATTTTCAAACTGAACAGTTCTGAAGCTCAACCGTTCTCTAGCCAGACTAGCCTAATGTACGTAGAACTCACAATGAACAAAGCCTAATGTTATTGTTTTCACCTTCCAGTTTTCACCTACGGTGAAACGGCCAAAGTGGCCGTTCAAAAGTATATTGATTTGGTTTTTATATTTAGTCGAGACAATTAATCTTTCTTATCAATCGTTAAACATGACAACAGGAGGTTTTGTTAGATGCAAGAAGCTAATTGAAAAAAAATAATTACGTCGTCCCCCTAAGCTTACCGCGGATACACTGTATGTTTACTGCCAAAACTGGATAGTATATCGAAAAGCATTTGTACAAACTGGCGTGAGGAACTTGCGATACCGCTACACGGTAGACTAGCGCACCTTCCCCGGCTATGAATAGCATTGAATCGAATGATCTAAATTTTTCTCCCGTCGTGGTTGTGGTGAATCAAAAGCGCGGTAAAATACAATCCTTTATGTGGAACGTAATAACCGGTTCCAAATAATCGGTAGCGCAATGGATTTTGCCGATGCCGATTATTTACCGATTGTCTGATAATCGGCCGATGCCGATTGTCTAACCGATTATCGGTCGAACACTAGTAAAATATGCAAAACTATGAATTTGAAATGCAGATGTTCAAAGGCAGCCTGCAGTTCCCCAGTTTATTATCAAGTTAAAAGAATTTTCTGGTGATAACCCAATGTGAAACTTACATCAGAGAGAAACTATTACACACTGCTGACTGAACATCTCATCTCAATATCTTGCCCCTAACTTGAGATATGGACAACTTCATTGACTGCATATTTTGACTCCCTACACTGTCAACTATTGTACACACCAGGAAGGTGGTTCACCATAGGTGGTCTGTGATATGTCATTTGGGCAAATGTTCTTCAAAAGCTTTCCTGAGGATATTACTATCTTCTTGTTGATTTATCCTTGATATGTTTGCTTAGAGCTCTGTCTATAGCATAATTATATGTCTCACTACTCATATTTCAGCACAATGAAAAGCTTATTCACCCTTCATACTTCATGACCCACCCACCCACCGACCCCTATCTCAAGAAGAGTAGATGGTATATTTGTGTTTATGCCAAGAGCTCTTTCTGAAGAGCAGTACTTAATTCATTGTTAACACCAGAATCCTATATTCTAGAAACTGCTAGAGGATCTATCTAGCTCACTGATAAAATGCTCAACTTTCAACCACTTGTGCAACAACGACAAACCTATCATGTGAGTGTCAGAAAGATACCACCTGACCATTTGTTTCATATGTGCATACAGTTCCTGTAGTGTTTCTATTCAAATTAATATAACAAATTGGTATCTTCTGATGTCAACAATTCCAATAAACTCAAATCAGGTCAGCTCACAAGTCATTGCAAAGGCAAGTCACAAGCCAAGAAAACTGTGACTCAAGTCTAAACTTCCCTTAAGCCAATATTTCACCACAGGTATCCTAACAGAAGTTACTTAAAATATTAAATGTACTTTTGATTGATTCAATGTAACTTAATCTATACAAGTTGACATAGACAAAATATGATCAAAATGTCCAGGGTAAACTTTTAAGGATTTTTCTGTGGAAAACCAAGTCTTAATTAACCTGTGGTGGTTCAAAGAAATGAATGACCACTGTTTACACAGTATTAGAGATGTATAGGTTTTGCAAAGTGAAAGAGAGTGATGACAATTTGTCATTTCACCTATTTGGCAGTATTAAGTTTAAAGTTACAATGCAATCTGAATTTTACGTTTACACTACTGTACAACTAACAACCTCCTACTTATAGGATGATGATGGCATTCACTGCTACTGTATTGGTTTTATAATAACCACCATGGACATAAACATTCCAAAACTTACTGGTTTGGATATTTACGAGTGACAAGCTTACCTGTCTCCTCACAACCTTAGCACCTCATTCTACCGTGCCTATAAAGTCCTGGTAAAAACATAACACTGTGCGCCCTCTATGACCGGACCCCCCCGGTCACACCTCCTTTCTCATGAGACCACTTCTTAAAAGTGGCCTCACAGACACGGAAATAGGGGTGGCTAGAACCCTCTGGCCACCCCCAATGACTCCCGTCGACTTAACTCCCTAAAGTGAGCCCCTAACAAAAAATCTGACGCCTTCCTAGCAGGGGGGAGTGTAACCCCTCCCCGGCGCAGCGGGGAAGGGGGACACTCTCCTGAGCCCTGCAGGCGTAGCTACCCCTTATCCTAACAAGGTGCCTAATCTTGTAAGACCCAACAACTGTTAACCTTAAGACAACTTAGGTGAGAACGCATACGAAAAACACATAGGAAAACGCATACGAAAAACACAAAGCTACACTCACCGATAGACATGGCCGGAGACTCCTTGGTAGTTGTTGACTCTGTCTATCTGGTGCTGTGCCTGGAGTCGTGAGTCTAGTCGAACGACCGCTCCCCTGTCCGGCTGTGTCCCACCCCCCTCGGGGGAGGGAGGTGGGAATGGAAACAGGTATAAGCTCGTCACTCGTAAATATCCAAACCAGTAAGTTTTGGAATATTTACTTCGCTCCTCGCTTACCTGTCTCCTCACAACCTTAGCACCGAGTGGCACTGCCCGATGGTGGGAGGCCCGAGGGGTGGGACCTAGTACCCGCCGGACCTCGCATCACCGCGCTACCAAATGCCGCTTCGGCGTGTAAAGTGTCAATCAAGTAACAGGCGACGAACGTAGTTGGTGTTCTCCACGCTGCCGCCTTGAGGATGTCCTCAATCGGGATACCGGCAAAGAGAGCTGTGGAAGCCGAGACTCCTCTGATGTCGTTTACCGGGTAGCCCCCGTTGTGAACGGGCGGATCATCTCTACTAGCCATCGGGATAGGGTATCCTTGGAGGCCGATGTGTAAGGTGGTCGTGGTAGGATGAAAGAGAGGTATAGTTGGTCTCAACTTCTCTGTCCTGCTTAGGTACCACTTCAGTGCCCTGACTGGACACCATCGCTTGTCCTCGGCCACTGATGACAGAGTTTTAATTTCCGGAATGAAAATGTCCCCAGGCAGGAAGGTCAAGGCCTGGTTCTTGGCAATGAAGGACGGGTCTGGAACCATCCTCACCCCATGGCCCTCGAATCTGATGTGGTTCTGCTTGGTTGTTAGGGCATGGAGGCAACTCCTCCTTCTTGCTGACGCTACCGCGATGAGGAAGAGAGTTTTCTTTGTCAGGGCCGCCAGGGAGGCATTCGCCATAGGTTCGTAGGGTGGCCCTGCCAGGGCATGCAGCACTGCTGAGAGCCCCCAGGAGGGGGCTAACCGTCTGACTCGTGGACGGCGATTAGCCATGCCTTTGATGAGCTGGGCGATGTCTGGGCTATTGCCCAGCGTGGAGCCGTCTGGGAATCCTTGGTGGATGGCGGCGATAGCCGACCTGTAATTATTGATTGTTGAGACCTGTTTGCCTTCTCCGAAGAGTGAGAGGAGGAACTCGGCCACTTGTGCTATAGAGGCCTTAGTAAGCAGTATCTGTCTAGGTCGGCACCACTGTTCGAACTTCCGCAGGCGGGAATCGTAAGTCGTCGCGGTCGTTCCTCTTCTAGCGTCGGCTGCCATCGCGGCAGCTGCCTCCGAAAAACCTCTCTGTCGTAGGGAAGTCCGGAGAGCTTCCAAGCAACTAATTGCAACCCCTTGATGTCCGGGTGGGAGAGTGTTTCCCGTCTCTGGGACAGTAGGTGGGGCTTGTCCGGTAGGCTCGCTGGGACGTCCATGAGGAGCTGGGGGATCTCCGCGAACCATGGTCTGCGAGGCCAGAACGGGGCTATTAGGATAAACATGCCCTTGGAGTTCCGTATCTTCCTGAGAACCTGCCCTATCATGCATAGCGGCGGGAAGACGTAGGCCTCCATGTGGTCCCATGGGAGAGACATGGCGTCTGTGTGGTAGGCCTGGGGATGGAACCGTCTGGAACAGAAGGTCTGGAGTTTGCTGTTCATGTATGTTGCGAAAAGGTCTATCATTGGCTTGCCGAAGGTTGCGAAGATTCTGTCGCAAGTTTCCTGTTCCAGCGTCCATTCGTTGGGGTCTATATATCCCCTGGACAAGGCGTCTGCCATCACGTTGAGCTTGCCCGCAATGTGGCAAGCTCGTAGGATCGTGCCGGAGTCCTCGGCCGCTGTTAGGACCTCCCACGATAGTCGGCATAACCTCTCTGAGTTGGTGCCCCCCTGCCGGTTGATGTACGATACCACCGTGGTGTTATCCGTGAAGATCGTGGTTATCGTTCCCTGTACGTGTTCGTTGAAGGTCTCCAGGGCTCTCTTGACTGCCATCATCTCCAGAATATTGATGTGGAGTGATTTCTCTGCTGGGGACCACGTTCCCCAGGCCGTGCGGTTGCTCCAATGAGCCCCCCATCCGGTGAGTGAGGCGTCTGTTGTTACTGACGTCATTGGTAACTCCCGTATGAAGGGTATCCCTTGACTCCAGTTGTTCGAGTCGAGCCACCATCGGAGATGTTGGGTGGTCTCCTCCGACCTGTAGATCGGTGTCGTCTTGTCCGGATCTGTAGGGTTTGCGGACTTCAGAAGGTGCAGTTGTAAGGGTCGCATGTGCAACCTGCACAATCGGACGACATCGACCAGGCTGGCCATGAGTCCCAGGGCTCGGAGCCACGTCAGTGTTGGTGACTCCTGTTGTGAAATAATTTGTTGCGTGGTCGTCCTGACCGCCGTGACTCTCTCTTCTGAGGGTCGGGCTACCCCGGCGGAAAAGTCCAGTATCGCCCCGAGGAACTGAATCGTTTGGGTTGGGGACAGTCGGGACTTTCTTTCGTTTACGATCCAGCCCAGCTCTTGAAGGGTATGGAGCGTTTTGTGGACGCTGTCGGCGGTTTCTGATTGAGAGCTCCCTACCACTAGCCAGTCGTCGAGGTAAACGTATAGGGAGACCCCTCTCCTTCTGAGGTAGGAGACTACCGCTCCCACGACTCTCGTGAAGGCTCTTGGGGCCGTGGACAGGCCGAATGGTAGTGCCCTGAACTGGTAGTCCCGCTCTGCGTACCGGAACGTCAGGAACCGTCGATGATCTTTGTGGACCATGATGTGTAGGTAAGCGTCCCGTAAGTCTACGGTCGCCGCCCACATGCCCTTTCTGACCTTTCTGAGCAGGGGTAAAATTAGATTTAAGGTTTCCATGCAGAAGTGTTTTGGCCTGATATATTTTGAGTTGAGGGGTTTTAGGTTTAGGATGGGATGCCAGGTACCGTCTCGTTTTTTTGTCAGAAAAAAAGGGGACCGGAAGAGTGGTCCCGTCCCTCCCAGCACCTCTACAATTGCCTGCTTGGCCAGCAGGGCCAAAATTTCCCCCTCTAGGGTTAGACGTTTGACGGGGTCTGTGGGTGTGGGTGTCTGCCTTCCTCCGCCCCCGAAGGGTGGGCTGGAGGAGAATTCTATCTGATAGCCGTGTTTGACTGTGTCCAACACCCACTTGTCCCCGCCAATAAATTCCCATTGCTGGGTGAAGTTTGAAAGTCTCCCCCCCACCTGCGGAATTGCCGCGGTGAGGTGGGCACCCCTAGGGCTGGGCAGCGAACGACGGTCGAGTGGAGGAGCGGTCGTTGTCCCGTCTGGTAGCTGTTGTGCCTCTGCCTGTTCCTCTAGGCGCCCAGGAACGGGTAGGGCGGTATGCCGTCCCTCGGCTTCTGCCTCTGAGAGCTCCTCTGCTCGGTTGTCTGGCGGGTGCTGCTCTCACTCCTCTTGTCGGTCTACTTTCCCTCGGGGCGGAAGGGTCTCGGTCTTTGTGTGGCCGAGGGTCTAAACTCCGACTTCGCCAGGGTCTCTCTCCGGGCTACTTCTTCTGAAAGCTGCCTGAAAAGAGGTCTTCCCTGAGGGATGGAAGGGCCAGCATTCTGGTCTTTGCCTCTGTGGACGGCCAGTGTATGGCAGAGACTATGTTCTCCCTGCGGGCTTTGACGGATCGGGTAGCGACTCTCGCAAACTGATCGTAGGCGAGCCGAACCAGGGGTCCAAACAGTAGGAGGATCTGGCCCGCTTCGTTTCTGGATACCTGGCTATCGTCCTTAGGGAGTTGCTGGTGGTGCCGCATAAGGACTTCGGCCGACAACATCAGAACTGAGGCAAACTTCATTCCGGACCGGGCCGCTGTATCAAAGTCGACCAGGAGTTCCTCCAACTTCCTCTGGGCCGGGATCCTAAAGGTGTGGGAGGATGAGGCCCCTTGTTCGGACTTCAGTCTTTCCTTAGCCTCCTGGGGGATGGTAGGGCATTCAAACAGCGCCCTCCAGGCCTCGTCTGGTACTCTGACTGCCTTGTCTGCCTTGGCTGGGAAGGCAGTCCACCTTCTCTTGTCGGCAATGTTCTCGAACCTGTCGTAGCAGGTGCCGTCAACGGGCATGGTGGTCCTAGGCTTGGATGAGGTCTCACCGGTTGCAGTTAGTTTAGAAACTCGACCTGTCTTTTGTGGCTGGGTCTCAGGCTCCTCGAATCCCAGGTGCCGTCTGAAAATTTCGGCCGCCCGTGCCATTAGCTCCGGAGGCAGAGCTCCTCCCGTCATGGGAGCCTCCTCCGGTTCATAGCTCGGACCGAAACTGTCTTCCAACGGGTCATAGTCCAGAGGGTCCGTGGGATCCCTCGGATCCCCCTCGTCTTCCAGACCAGATAGGTTTACCGACGCTCTGCAATCCAGGGTATCTTCCCCTGGTTCCGAGGCCGGCTGTGGAGCCATGGTAGGGCCTGAGCTGGTGGAGCCTGGTAACTTGTCTGTTGCCGTTCTCTGCTCTAACAGGGGGCGTAGTAGGCCAGTAAGTTGAGCCAGCCATGCTGGCTCCTCCTCCTGTCGCCGTCTCGGGGACCGGCGTCTCCTCTTTGCTCTTCTATATCCTTAGTCGGACGACTCCGAGGATTCATCGGAGGCCGGGGAGTATCTCTTCCTTTCCCTCCAACTCGGGGACTTAGAGTGCGATCTGGATTTCTCCCGTCTGGGTCTGCGGGAGGTCGATCTCTCTGCCCCTGCTTTCCCCGGTCGGGGTCTCAGTGGGGACTCGCCTCTCCGGCTCCCTCTCCGGCTCCCTGCTATGGGACTGGCTCCGTCTCGGCGACCCCTCGGTCGTAATCTCTCTCGGACCCGAGCTCTCCGTGGCCTGCAGCCCGCGCTCCATGGGTCTCTCTTCCTGCGACCCGGACTGAGACGTAGCTTCTAGTCCGGCCGTGCCGTGCCTCTTCTTGAGAGGTCTTTTCTTCGCAGGAGCCTTGCCCTTGCTCCTGCTCTTCCCTTTGGCCGTAATCAAACCGGACGTCGCCGGGACCATTAGGGGTACTCTTTCTCTCTCTCTCTCTCCTTCTCTCCTTTGGCCCTCTCCTGGCCACTTTCCTCCACCTCTCTCACCACTTCTCCCTCCTCCTCTCCCGTCTCTCCTATATCCTCTTCTGGGGAACCGATGGCATTTGGAATCAAATCCAGCTTGCCCTGAAGCTTGCTTCTCAGACTCGTAAGCCACTGGTCTATTTCCTGCCACTGGGCTGGCGAAAACTTTATGCAGACCAGGCATGGGTCCCGTCTGGTGCATGTTCTGCATTTGGGACACAGATCGTGTTCGTCCCAGGCTCTGCCTGGCCGAAACATCGAGCAGTTGATACACTTCAGCTGGTTACGAGACATACTGAAACCCTCGAGTTAAGGAAAGACTAACTCTTAAAGCTTACGAAACAAAGCAAACTAACAAGAGAACGGGAGATAACATGGGGGGG
>KN884423.1:89017-99787 GCA_000934455.1 Apostichopus parvimensis
GCCGCACTGTAACAATAGCTCACACCAGCATGCTGGTATGAGCTAAAAATAAAGGTGGCCGGGAGGAAGTTTGCCTTGAAGAATATCTGTTTTGAATTGTAAACCGGATTACAAGTTTTCGTGAAAAATGCTTTATAGAAGACTATATTTTCGTTTTAAGGGTGCAATTTCGTACTAAATCGTTCGAGCATTTCAAATTTTGGCATCCAAAATACATATACCGAGTTTCGTCTGTCGGATAGGAAAGGAATGGAGCATAGGCAATAGCTACGGAAGATCAAATTTCCCGCGAATACCGCAAGATCCTTGTTGAATGCCCGAGGCAGCAAAATCCTTATGTCCGTACCACTAAAGGGCGGATTTTCAAATGCTGGTATGTAGCAAGTAAATAGTCAGAATGTCCAGGCACAATGATGCAACTGACTGGGTTTAACTAATTGACATTTGTTTCATATCTTTAGCTCAGTGTGTGTATGTATGTTAATTTGACCATGGTTACAAAAGGTCATGCTACTATACAGCAATATTAAATAACAAACATTACCTTGCACTTACCAAATTTGGACTCAACAATTGTATCATCCTCAAGCGTGATTTCTATCTGAAATAAAACATTCAAACTGTGAATAACTCAAAAACTTCATTGATTGTACATGTAAATAGGCTATTGTTTCAGTTAAACATACACACACATAACTAAACAACGTTTCAGGTCATGATCACATTGAGCTATTAAATTTTACATCATAATAACAGTCTGGTTCAGTGCATCTAGCTTCAAAAAATTGCATCTCTTGCAAAGTTTGGTTGAAACTGTTGCAATTTATTGGAAAAAATACAAATACATAAATTTATACATAAATAAATGAAAAGCCAGAAGGCTAATAGAGATTCCTTGCCTTATAAGTTTTTAAATTGTATGGAATCACCTGATTGATAGAGCAACTGAGGAAAATGTGTCCTATTTAATTTAAGACCCAGAACAGGTAACTTGACCTTGGCAAATGTGATATTCTTCTTTGAGTTGCTGACAAGTGGCAGTCATTAATGGAAGAGCAAAACCCTTGCATCCACTTAAAAGAACAACTTTCAAATCGTGGGGACAGTTTGTGACATAGAAAAGCCATTCATCAATGAAATGGTGCTCAAAGTTTAAACAATGATCTGAAGAGGATGTTAGATCTGTCATACCATTTCTCCTAATTTCATTTTGGCACTTTCCCAGGATATGCGGATCAATTTTGAGTGATGAATGGTTCTTCTGAAATATAGAACTGGGACAGAAATGGTGACCAATATGGCAACAATTTCAAATAGCCCCAGGTGCGAAATGTAACAACTCACTAGCCATGTCAAATATGACATTGTAGAAGAATGCCCACTTCCAACCCCTACTCACTACAGGTTGTCAGGAAAACCATTATGACCTATGCAACCTTGTGGGAGACAGGGGGGGAGAGGTATTAAATCTGTGTTTATTTTGCCAATATGCAGGAAGTACACATACTGGGGCACCAATCAGCCACAATTATCACAACCACAACCACAATTATCACCAATTCTGTACTTGGGTAAGTTATGTAACATGAAAATTTGACCACAGTTACTGCAAATGAACTTTGACCTCTGCAGAACCAAAGGTGTCTTGTAACCAATAAATTGAATCGACATAAAGATTTCCATATAACATTTGAGAATTGACAAGGTTTTCAGACTTTGTCCTCTGTTGACCTTCTGCCTCTACAGAAACAAGCAGTTTTTTCTTACTCAAATTGGTTCATACACATACAGTTCCAAACATGGAGTGAATCCACTAAACGGTTTATAAGCTTTCCAGACATTGGCCTCTCTTTTAAACTCAGCAGGAAACAAGAGGGATCTTCCACACCTTAAAGTGTCTACATACCAAGTATGAAGTTCACCCACCATATCAGTAACATGCCAAGGATGTTACACACACAGACGAACACATGTGCAATCACCATTGCATTGATTCCTTTTGCCTCAAGCAAGGAATCAAAAGGAGATAGAAACATGGCTTAATGTTTTTGGACGCAGGAAATAATCTGCAGGTACTTTATCTTTTAACCAAAAGTTGAGAGAAGACATTTTATAACCCATTATGCAAATATCACAACCGGCCGCATAAGTGCTATGAGTCAGGCACAGCAATTTACATGTGCTGTTTCAGGCGACCAAAAGCAGCTTTGGAGGTTGTTGGAAAGACGACTAGTTGTTTTACATCAAATTCAGATTTCATTGTAGCTGAATAGCCGAACAGGTAAACTGAAAACTTGGACATGCTAAAATAAAACAAAAACTAGTAGTAATGACCAGTAGGCATATAATCCACATGATGGGAAGTTTTATTGATCTTTTAAATTATTCCCAAACCTTAAGTTGACAGTTTCAAGCGTTTTAAAGATCTATAGAGTATTCAGTAAGATACCTCAGTAGGAGAAACTCTGGTAAGGATGTCTGTAACATTCGAGCAAATATGTAACGGTCGTCTGAGATGACCAAATCAGCTTTGGCGGTTGTCCTGACAACGACCAGTCGTTTACATAAAGTTCAGATTTCAGTGTCAGCTAAAGGTACAATGAAAAAACTGGTACCAGCTTCTTCACTAATTTGAAGATCATCTCTCCCACAGTGTAAATGTAGTGAAAAATATTTATGTGTTTCCGTAGTATTATCTATTACGTAATATATGGTGTAAATTTGTTTGGTTATACTGCAAATTGTTCAGCTACTTATTTATTCGTCCAGGTTTGAACGAAGTACTTACGTGATTGGCTTGTTGAACCCTCATGATTTTGTGGTATATAATTAGTCCTTTCCAGTGTCCATTTGGTGTATACATATGTACATACATTGGGCGTACTTGAAAAAGGACTACCAGTGTTGGTTGCGTAGTATATTTTACATGCCAGATATTTAGTGCTTCTGAAATTACTTGTACCTTGTGAAATGGTTAGATTTATAAGTATTACTATATATTTTAAGTATTACTGTTTGTACTAGGGACCAGCTGGAGTGGTTTTCGATGTTCTTGATGTTTAAAGGGCTAACGAGGTATGTTGGTAATTTGCCTTACTTTGCTATTTTGCTACATCGCTTTCTAACAACCAAACTTGTTGCTCCAACAAATGAAAGGTAAGACCTTGTTTTCCAGGGACAACTAGAAAAATCCCCACCCCCTCCGAATATGCTTGTTGTTTCCACATGAAATGACAACTATTTTACTTTCTATTATATTTGATGATACTACTGGTGTCTACCAATGCAGGTCACAATGCTATTGTACTTTCTGCAATGAGCCAACTTATTCAACCAACCTGTTTATCTTCTAGCCCCAAACATTTGCTGCCTTTATCTACCAGTTCCTCAAAGGTCTCTGTCTTTACTGGATACTTCCTGGTTGCTCCACCTTCCTGTACTTTGCATGGTGTCTTCGTGGCCATTCTAAAAATAAAGTAGAAACATACAGATATTTCAAATGTTCACCTATGGTTCTTCTGTTGATAGTATCATGTTGTCTGTGCTGTAGTTTTCAATATGTATATGAACAGTACGCTCCATTAGGTTAGGGCCTGTAGGAAGTCTAATGCGGACTCAACAGATATTTGGCCAAAATATTTGGCTGCTTACACTGTTATGCCATCGTTTAGTCTTTGCAATTTGACTAACTGTTCAAAATTCAAAGTTAACATGAACACTTTCTAAATTTTCACTGAAAAATGTTAGCCACATAAAACTCTGCTATGTATTATGAACACTCATTGGATATGACAGATTTGTGCAACACAGATCGTAACCCTTAATTATCCCACAAAGACAAAGTCATGACTGCAAATTTATGTTATTCCCAAACAATTTTCAATGAAGTTGTTAGATCTTCCAAAACATTCCAAAATGGCAAACAGTATAACTGTTGAGTTTGATTCTTCATATTACAGCTATTACAGTCTTTTGTATCAATAACTCAAGGGTTTTAAAAAACCAAAATGCACAATTTCATTTGGTAACCACCATGGTTGCTAAAAAGTTAGTAAATTGTAGTAATTTACAGCTGTTTATCTGTTAGTACAGCAGGGGATTTCTGAGTTCATAATGAGTGGACAGGACCGGTGCAGCATGTGTATAAATAAATTTACTTAGAATTATTAGCAGTGGTCTGCTTGAGTCTACTGTACCCTAGTCTGTCATAACATCAATACTCCACAAAGTGTATAATTGGAGGAGGAATAAACACATGAGTTCCACACATTCATGAATGAACCTTAATCAGATTAATCCAATTAAATATAAGATGCATTTCATTAACTCAACCCATTCCTGAGTATAAATGGCACTGTTAGGTTTATCAGTTTTCACTGAAAGTTTTCAAATCGAAGAGAAATTGTCCCATGACATTTTGTTAAACACCTCACAGAACATGAAAACTTCCCATAGGGCTTTTACCTCTTCATATCAAAAAGGCAAACCATTTTACACAGTTCCCATTGAGATTGGTCACTGACAAAAAGTTACTAAGTATATACTATTACAATTTAAAGTTAATCGGTATTGCGCAAACAGGCATTTCGATGGCATTGTAAAAGAAAAGTGATACACACAGAGAAATTTAATAGTTTTTTTAGTATACACTCTACAGTGACTGAAAGCCTCTAAGAGAATACTTTTTATTACTTTAATATCACATTGACATTTTTCAGTCAATATTGTCAAGCTCTAAAACTTCATTTTTTCTTCAATTTCGTCGAGGTACAGTAGTACTTTTATCATATAAATTATACCATGGGCTATTGTGAATATTTGTAAAATTGATTGTTATAGTTGTGCAGGCTACCTACAGAGCGAGCAGGCTTACTGTCGAACTGACCTTTCAGTCTTTGAGCCTTGGCAGTATTGCTACAGTAGAACACTCTGCAACTCAAAAGTAACACAGGAAAAACCTGGCTTCACAGCGAGCAACGTTGATATGGTAAATATTTGGAAAGTTTTCCAGAACGACACAACATGTGTATTTCATTATTCCATACGATGCACTGGAGATCTTTATTTTGGAAAAAAAATGCTATTAAAAGTCCAATCAATTCACCATGGAGTGGCTCAGCTAACTTAGTAGCCAAAGTTTGATACAGTTCAAGATGCACAAGTTTAGCACCTGAGAAAGACGCAACATGTTTATTTCATACAGTCCACATTGTATTAAAGCTTGAAAACATGCACCAGAGGGGTTACATGTTGACGCACTTGGTAACTTTATGACAATTTACTTTAGACCTAGCCTAACATATCATACCACACTTCATGTACGTCTGCCTGAAAAGTCAAATACAAAAATAGTCCTACGTTGACCTAATGGAGTGACTTTTGTTTAGTCATCATTGTTTGTTATGCTTGAATGTTGAAGAGGAAGAAATAAACTACGTGGGGGTAAAGCAAGTGTTCACAGAGAGAGCTGGCAGATGGGTTGGGGAGCACTGTTGCATCTTCTAGCTCCATTCTTGTCATTGTGCAATAATTTAATGTGCTGTGATAGCCATCAGCTATCATATGATGGGTACTGTAGGTTGTGTCAATTGAAACTTCTATAGATGCTTTAGCAGTAAATTATGTGCTAAGATGCTTAGTACATACATGTACATGTATGCTTAGTTGACATTCCACTTTCAGGAGAGACCTTCCATGATTTCATGAGTATTAAAGGGTGTGAAGACTCGCGCACAAAGAAACGTCTGATGCCGGTAACCTGACCTAGTTTCGAATGAGGTGTAACAGAAGTGTTAGACACCACCATTAATCCCAGAAAATACACACACAGCTTGCTACCGTCTGTAATTAGACACTAGTGTACAGTCAATACATGCATCTACGGTCCATACCCACAACACAGTGTACATAGCAGCGATGGACATCTCAGCAGGGAGTTGTTTTGGAACTCCCTGATCTCAGGTCCAGATAAATGATAAGTTATCTTAGATAACAACGTATCACGTTTCATTACTGTCTGCATTTTGTAGCAACACAAAGAAAACTTCACTTGCAAGCAACGAAAGGTTTTCTTTTTTCAGAGGCAGCACGCGGTTTGGGGCGAGCCTTCAATCCCTTTAAGGTAAAAATGTTGACTTATAGACCTGTGATTGCAAGATTGTTGGGCTCCTTCATAATGAGAACTTTTTTATCCATGCTTAATTTATTTTGAATGTTTGTGATGGCTTGGCAGCTACCAATGATAAACAAAGGCCTATTTGCATGGCCCTAAGCAGCCATGTGTTTGACACTAGTTTCACTAAGCTTGCTAATCAATGCACTGCATATATTTTGTTGTCTGGATAGCACTAAACTTGGGGAAAGTTTATCAAAAACATGAGATGTGGTTGTTCCAGCCTAGAAAACGTAGACCTAAGCCAAGTAATAATAAAAAGTAATATAGCAATTGTTGAATACCCCAAAACTCACGCTTCTTGGGAACGACAATACATCGTTTATTATTGGGAAAACCTGTCATAATCTGTGAGCAGGGCCATTCTCGGTCACGTGTGTGACAAAAAAATGGGGAAATTTGCACTTTACCACTTAAGTAACTACTTTTAGGTAAAGAAAGTTGGGTTGATTGTAGTACTTAAGTATGCACTAGGGGACTGTGTTACATAACCATATAGCTTAGCCAAAATCAGATCATTCATGTGCTGGCAGAGGTCATATAAAGGTCCGTCACAAAAAATTATTGGCAAATAGTATACCCTCAGATAACCCTAAGTTCTCACATTTCTACCTTAATGTGTTTCCATTCTAACATGACATTTCACCTAAATATTTCACTTCTAAAAATTAGCATAAAACACATAAATAAATAGCTAAAAAAATCCGGTCACGTGTGTGACATTGTTGGGTCACATGTGTGACATTCTGAATTTTCATTCCATAGTATGCAATTTTTGTAGTGCAAATGTTGACTCTAGTTATGACCACAGAACAGCAGCATTGCAATTCTGGATATTCAATGGGAATTACTTTAAAACAGTTTTACTGCCATGGCTATTTGGAGGGTCACGTGTGTGACATTGTTGGGTCACGTGTGTGACATGAATTCTGCACTTTCATGGATGCCGCAATTTCATTGGATGAAGCTTTCCTCATTTGCATACAACACGGTTGTCATGCCATACAACACGGTTGTCTTGCCATACACACATGACATAAGAGCAGTCCAAGTCCACAGTGGTTGCAATTTCATTGGATGAAGCTTCTCTCATTTGCTTATGACACTGTTGTAATGCCACACACTCATAACATAACAACAGTCCAAGTCCGCAGTGCTGCTGCAATTTGATTGGATGGAGCTTTTCTCATTTGCATATTACACTGTTGTCAGGCCACACACATAACAAACCAGTCTGCTAACTATATTTAGTCCATTTAGTTTTGTTAGATGCTCAACTTGGGGCTTCATTGTCACACACATGACCATAAATGTCACACACGTGACCATTGGTCACGTGTGTGACGACTAATTAGAGGCTGTTAATTAATCGTAGGAATAGTTATTTGACTGGATATTTTGCAGAACTAACAGTCTTTACCAAGAACGGTTGCATATCAAGTGTGGACATCGTAAAGGCACATCGATTAACTTTTTATGAAAAATTTTGCGATATTTTGGTCACGTGTGTGACATCAACATTATGCTAATTAGTACCCATTATTAACAAAGAATTGAAGATCAAGAACCTCTGCATTAGGAATGAAATAAATTAGCCCATGTTAAACTGCCTCCATGTGATAGTTGATAACTGAAATATTATTTCTAGATACTCATGCAGAAAAAACAAATATAGGCCTACAGGTTAAAACTTACAATAATGCAAAGTTATGCAAATTAGTATGTTATGGTTATAATGTTAATGAAAAAAATATGTAACAGCAAACTTGAGGTATCCCTCTAGGCTAAAACAAAATATATAACATTTGGTCCTGATGAACACTTTAGCTTTTTCATGCCAGTTTCATTTCCCAGAGAATGGACTTTCTGTGTATTCTGCAATTAAGCACTACACAGTGTTAATGATAAGCTTACTACTTTCATCACTAATTGACTACGGATGAATCATATGTGTAGGTGAGTAGCCTAACCTAGGCTAAAGGACAACTACAGTACAGTAGGTTATTGGGAGTCCCTAAACAAGCATTGATAGTGTTGTACAGGCCAAGCATGTATGCCACTGACAAGCCTACGATGTGTCTATGATTTTTGTACCTGTATTTTACTTGAAATCCGACTAGTCCTAAACTGCCGCGGCGTGCGCTGCTATAATTGTGATATTTTACCTTTAACAGTCGATGGTTGATCGATGTACCGGAGATCTCGCTTCTATGGATGCAGAACGGTATGTGAAATAGGGGATATAACTAATGGGCTGGGCTGTAACATAGAATCAGTACCCGGAAGTAGAGATCTACATAGAGATCTACATAGATTCAACACAACGTAAATTGTACTTAACAGAGAAACATGGGGTGAAAGAAAGACCAGAGTCAAGTGAGCCGCACATTCAGCCGCACATTCGTTTTTGTAGAAAATTAGTTGGGTAACGGTAACACAGTAAACTATGTTGAACATGATAAGATGGAGTATCTTTGGAGGGTTATTACTCCTAGTGTGAGGACCGGACCACTCTAGTTTTTCATGGGAACTTAGCTAATAAGTATTTCAACATTTGTAGAAAGTTTGAGAAAGATTGTATGAGGAAAAACATTTTTATAGACTCAGCCGCATATTCGTTTTTGTAGAAAATTAGTTGGGTAACGGTAACATATATAGTAAACTATGTTGAACATGATAAGATGGAGTAACTTTGGAGGGCTATTACTCCTAGTGTGAGGACCGGACCACTCCAGTTTTTTCATGGGAACGTAGTTAATGAGTTTTTTAACATATGGTAAAAGTTTTAGAAAGATTGTATAAGGCAAAACATTTTTATAGACTCAGCCGCACATTCGTTTTGAAAAATTTAGTGTGTATACCGGTAACGGTGTAAACTGTGTTGAGCATGATAACATTGAGTAACTTTGGAGGGCTATTACTCCAAGTGTGAGGACCGGACCACTCTAGTTATTTCATGGGAACATAGCTAATGAGTAGTTCAACAACTTTGGAAAGTTTGAGAAAGATTGTATGAGGCAAAACATTTTTATAGACTCAGCCGCACATTCGTTTTGAAAAATTTAATGTGTATACCGGTAACGTTGGTGTAAACTGTGTTGAGCATGAACATTGAGTAACTTTGGAGGGCTGTTACTCCTAGTGTGTGGACCTTTTTGAATCGCATTTCATCTGTACAGATAGTTCCATCAATCCGCGAATATGGTACCCCAAAGACATCTCTGAAGAGCGGTACCTGAATTTTCGGCATTATCCATAGGCATCCGACCTTAGTCAAACTGAAAAGCGTAGAGATTGAGAGAGATAGATTAATATGTAAATAAACTCGGTTTTCAGTTCAGTGTTGACAAAGTGAAAACATTTTACAAGAATACTTGAACTAAGAACAAAAGGAAATGAAAGATCCCTTGTCTATGACATTTATGGGCTGCATAATGCCCTGAATTGTTGTTCACTACTCTGTTGTTAGATTTCGACTTTTTCTTTCTATCAATGCTTGAGAGCCGTTTTCATTTTTTGAACAATCATTATGGCCACATGAGGCTACTATAGTTAAAATTCAACGCTTCCCCTACAACAGCACTGTCCAACTATTTGCTCACTTCAACACACCCGGCTTACGTATCTTACGAGTTCCTGAATGCGCGGCTGAATGTGCGGCTCATTTGACTGTGGTGAAAGGAAGTGCACAGAAACCCGACAGGGGCTTGTATGGCGGGCCATCAGTCGCTAATCGTGGGGAATCGACATATACCGATTTAAATCGACATATACCAATTTCCTACGACTTATACCAGTTTCTAGCAGCTTAAATTGACTTCTACCGATTTAAATTGACATATCATCAATTTAAACTGGTAGATGTCGACTTAAATTGACTTATACCAGTTTAATTCGACATATCATCGATTTAAATCGATATATACCAATTTAAATCGATGACTATGTAAAATAAATCGGTATTTGTCAATTTTAATCGAAATTTACCAGTTTAAATCGATGATAATAAAATCGGTATATATGTTATTTTTAATCGACATATACTAATTTAAACACCAGTTTAAATCGAGACTGATGGCCCGCCATAAGCTTGAAAATGTGCACTCCATTTTGTATACAATACACACACACAAAATCGAAAATATGAATAACTATGAAGACTAGCAGGAAAGAAACAGCTATGTTGAAACCACAAAGTACAGAAAAATGTAAGACATCCCCAATTCACTCCCATTAAACCTCACTCCCCTTCCTCACCCATGATAAATTAACAGCAGGTTGATATAAGAGATATGTATAACAATACATTCTACAAAATCAATCCAAGTACTGCAAATGAAAACAAGAATTGGGCTTGCACTTAAAAGTATAGCTGTCAACAAGATAACGTAAGACGGTTTTTCTAAAAGATTGAATGCTTGGCTTAGCGGTTACAGAATAAGGGAGGTTACGGAGAGTTTTATAATGTGAAGAAGTTTGGATGGTGTCTTGATGCAGGAATGTAGACTGTCAAGTATTGTGGATTGAGAAGTTGTGTGTAAAGTAGTTTGAAAAGTAATCAGGTAAAAGCCTGTCGTGAATGCGATAGGTGAAAGTAG
>KN884424.1:12737-32048 GCA_000934455.1 Apostichopus parvimensis
CAGCATTGTCTGCAGAGTTACACCAGTGATTCTTTGATGATGCTGGGAGAGCTAGGCTCCTCACCAGCCGCTTCTTCTGCAGTAAGTGTGCATTGCTTTTACCCATGTATCCGAGGTTCATATAAACAGGTGGCCTGCCGGCCAAATCCAGCCTGCGAATGATTTCTTACACTAAATCGGTTATGCTGCCCCTGAGGCTTGGCTCCCTAGAGGCCAGCCCAGCCTGGCATTTCTATACTATAGCCTACAATAAGATATATAATAAGATATTGGTTCTATCTGGCCCTTTGCCCCAATTTATATTTCTCATTTGGACCTTGTTGAAATTAATTAAAGATGCCTGCTTATATCGTCACATCTACTTTTCATGAGAAATATCTTTTTTCACGAAATTGTTAGACAGAATTGGGTTTTTCAAGGCAATTTTCTTCTCACAAATTCTTTCTTTGCATCCCCCCTCCCACTCCCCACCCATTCGTTTTCTCTTCCATTTTCATGTTGTACTTTTTTTTCAGAATCAATTCCATTCATCGGTAGCCAGTGACCATACACCAAACACTAATCAGATGGTAACCGATCAATCTCTCACTGGACACCCTAGGGTACAACAACAGATCAGAACATCTGTCGAACAGCCTCTCCTACAATTAATGAACAGTCTAAACACAGATGCGGGTTACCAAACATTATCATCCAGTTCTGATAGGGGAGGAGGAGGGGGAGTCCAGGTATCTCACACAGAGGGGAATGGAAATACAACAGATAAAGGAAACTTGTCCTTTATGGCCATGTCATCCATTGTGTCGCAGCCAATGGAGTCAGAAGTTTACAATCAGCCTCTTCCAATGAGGTATGAAATGGCATCGTCAGGCTCACAACCTCACAGCTTGAGGTATCATTCAACATCACTCAACATGCAACCTCCTGATGTGAGGTATGGCTCCTCATCGCTATCCATGCAGCATCCTGGTGTGAGGCATGTTTCTACGTCACCATCCATGCAACCTCCTGATGTGAGGCATGGCTCATCATCACTATCCATGCAACCTCATGATGTCAGGCATGGCTCCTCATCACTATCCATGCAGCATCCTGGTGTGAGGTACAGCTCCACAGGTGAACCGACACTACCTCCACTGACTGGATCACACACCACCAGACACATTCTGAGCGGGCTTCCATCATCAACGATTTCGGAGAGGTACCATTCAGCAGATGTCGTACCAAACAAGGGTCAAGTGGTTCGGCCCAGTGGGTTCTCAGAGGATGGAAAGCTACCTCAAGAGGTCACCGATGATCTAAAGACCTCATCGGGAGCAAGAGACACCAACATGAAAACTTCAAAGCTGTATCATTTTGAAAGACCAGAGAATGATACCTCTGTGAGATCTGCTCCTCAGTATGGAGGTCTCAAAGTATCCAGAATGAAAGATTATGAAGGTCAGTGTCAGAGGTCTGTTTAAAATTCTTCTTTGTAGAGGCAGGGCTACGTGACAGATTTTTATCTGTTACGGCATCGAAAACATGCCCTTCAGATGGGCCAGTTATGTTTCACGTATATAAAACGATGTGTAGTATTTTCAAAGTATTATGTCAGAATAATTTCATAAAACCATTGTACTGCTTTGCACTATGTAATCACTGCAGTATTTTTAGATCAACCATACTTTTTCTGTTAATATAAGCATAAATTGAACACATGTATATTGTGTCAGTGATTCATGTTTGACAAAACAAAATGGGCTTCTTTTGATAATAGGTCATGCCTGCTCCCTTAGAAAGTCATTGACCCCCCCTAGAAACAAGTCTCGCTACACCCCTGATTAGAAATGCTAACTTCCAATAATAAACTATCTGGAGAATTATAACTTAAATATGAATGATACTTTTAATACTATTTCATTCATCAATAAACATCTATAAACATTAAAGTTGACATGTTTTGCCTCTTCTACTCCCAGAACAACAAGACCACTTTGCCCCTGTCCCAGAGAGTGATGACTTGAGCATTTCAGAACATCCCTTAGATAACACCAACCAATCGTATGTACTTTTCATCCTTTTATCATCCGTGTTGAACTCTGATGTTGTATATTGACATTCTGGGTACAGATTGTTCCACACTTATTCTTAAAGAGAATATTATTCCACACCGTTAGTCGAATTCCCCATCTCAATATCTTAAGATACGGTTGATGGAATGTAGCCTATTTTGACTGGCTAAACCTGAACCCTCTCTCATTTGAGGAAGTTGATCACAGAAGATGGTCTGTGAAGTCATGAGAGATTTCCTTCGTAGGCTTGTATTCCATATGATAACAATCCTCGAAATGTGATATAATTGGGAATTCTGGTTAGCTTTTGATATTTCTCTGTATTTAGAATTTCTTCAAAATTGATTTTTTTTTTTTTTTTTTTTTTTTTTTTTTTTTTTTTTTGAGAAATGTTATTTTTCCTCTGTGGATTTTAATATTTTGAATAAATATCTTACAACAACATTGATAGATGGATTCACTAATTCTTTAGAAGAGAAGAGGATAAAGGGGGAAAAAAATCTTTTGTTTTAGATTTTAATTAAAGAGGTTAAGTGACCATAATATGATGTGTTAAAGAGGTGGTAATTTCAACTCTGCCCTCAAGTGACAGGGCTAGTGTTTTTTTTTTTTTTCCTTTCAGTTTGGGGAATATTTTTCAACTCTGCCCTTAAGTGACAGGGTTAGTGTTTTTTTTTTCCACTGTCAGTTTGGGGAATATAACCAGCAGACTTGGACGGGAAGAAGATAGAAGACATTTGCTGCAACATTACCTAAAAGAGGTGAGAAAGGGGTTACTGTAGAGGGCTGAGAGGGCCGAAGGAGGTTGGACAGTTGGAGGATGAACATGTCGTCTCTCCATGGAAGGCCATATTGTTTTTTCATGATGGATATAATAACGTTGTTCTCATATTTTGTTGAGGACCAAGTTAGGAGTTACTTGGTGGTGTGACAGTTTCTTACTAGATATGATAGTTGAAGCATATCGTATGGGAGGTGGCATTCAACTTATGGTTTTAATTGCTAGAAGATGAGTCATTTTGTGGTACAGGGTTTTCGTCACCTTTTTTTTTTCATTTCCAGCTCTTGAATCAAACATCTCTACCCGAGCAACTCGGTTCAGAGAGTCCTGAACACAGTGAATCAACTCACTACAAATCAAGAGGTATTTGTTTATAGTCTCTCTTTATACATTCTGTTGTATTTATTCACATAATGTCCCTGGAGTTGCAGTAAGGAGTACAACAGCATGAGTATTACTGGTGTTGTGGCCGAGTGGTTAAAGGCGGTGGCATTTGAAGCAAAGAGGCTTAGCAATTTGGAGGTTTTGGGGTTCGATCCCCGGGCCGGGTCATAGTACGGAGCAATCTACGATTTTCCATCTGAAATGACTTTCTAAAACTGAAAAGATTCCAAATTTGAGTTAAAGTGTTGAATTGGAAGCCCCCAACGTGAAAGTTGTAATCCATAAGCCCTTGTGAGCTTCTCCTACATTTGTGGTCGCTTAAGCATCGTAAAAATTACTGCTGATTATTACTATTATTAGTATCAATATTTGTATTATTATTCTCCTTGGTATGAGTGTGAAGTATGAATACAGGGATCTGAGCATCTTTTGGGACTAGTTTTATATAGTGCTATTCAAAATGCCAAGTTAAGTATCAGTATAAATCAACCAGCAAGAGAACAGGTACAGACTCACCACGAGCGTGTTCGAAAGAGCTTGTAGACTTTGTTCATTGCAAGCTTGCCCTTGAGTTAACTTGCTCCAGAAACTGCTTGAGATAGGTGAAATGATTGCTCTAGAATTGAAGGATTAACATTTGGATGAAATGTGGAAAGGAGAAGGGGAGGAGTGGAGATTGAATGAAGGGGGGCAAGGGAAGGTAACCATTTATGTATGTCCCTAAAAAACACCTTACATTGGGTCCAACAGTGGTACTTCATGAAAACAAGAACATTGATTCCTTGTCATCAGCTAGTTGTCTAAGGGAAATCTTGATTCTGAACTTTTTTTTTTTTCTGTTCCTGGTCAAATGGACCAGAAGAACTTGAGGGTACAGCTACTTAATAGTGGGTTCGGAATTTGCATTGTTAAAAGAAACCAGAGTTGTAGATTTTAGAATGCAACTGTAACTTACAACTGATATGATTTCCCTTACTTCAGCCAAGAGCTTTAGGTATGTAATAATCTGATCAGGGGGACTGAAAAGTTTCATTTAAAAGACAAGAAAGAAGAAGGAGAAAAATAAAGTCCCAGGTTAGTTTTACATACTGGGCGTTGTGATCTAAGGATTACACGTTCGATCCCTGGCCAGATCATTGCGTTGTGTCCTTGGGCAAGGCACTTTATCTCCATTGCCTCTCTTCACCCAGATGTATAAATGGGGACTTGCGAGGTGACTTGTAAATAAAGTTGCGTGCGCCGGTTTGTGGCTGCACCCTATGGGAAGTCCCCCAGGGGACGCGTGGCTGTGGTGCACTGTGGTGCCCCAGGAGAGATTGTTTGAATTATGCACACTTTGGGGTGTAGGTGTGACAAGTTACCGAAGACCAGGGTTAAGTACAGCGCCGCAAGACTTTATTGTAAGTTGCGCTATATAAGAACTGTTAATTATTATTATTAATTAAAAGTTAACTTGTTTGTTCTTAAAAGGTTTCACTCACTTGAGCCAAGAGCTTCAAGTTTGTAATGATTGTGGTCATTTCTAATTTCCTTATGTTTGAATGTCACTTCTCGAGTTTTCAAAATACGTTTGTCGCTTATTTATCTTCCTCCAGATATTCACAAAGCTAGATTTAGTATGAGAGCCTCGAAGGTGTCTTCCACAAGGTCACAAGCATCCCATGGGACGAGTTATCAACATCCGACCATCTCTCAGAGCATGAGGCACCATCATGATGTTCCACCAGTGTCTGCACCACCGACTAATTCACCAGTACAGAGGGATGTCGTACCAGTCAAGGATAGGTATAAAGTAGTACCCTGGTGACAATCCTTCACGTCAAAAAACCTGATAACTCGTTCTTTGACAAGATCTCTTGCTCTGAAGTTCCCCACAGTGACTTTATTGCACAACAGTTTGTAAAAGTAACTTTTACATAAAAAAAAGAAGGAAAAACAAAAGAATTTGTAGTTGAAAGCAAACGTCCTGGTATAACCTTGACTAAGTTACTAACTAGGATCCAAAGCAAACAGATGATTCATTTGAAATGTTTTCAATAAGCCGATCTCATTGATTATTTTTAAAATTTATGATTGACCAATGAGCAGACATCATCAAATCCTTTGTTTTTTAACGGAATTGAAATCAACATTTTTGTTTGGGGAGGGTGGGGGGGGGGTCTAGAACGGGATTTGCACCAGTGACCGCAGGATAACCCTGAGGAAAATGGTTTGAATCCCAATCTAACGAAACAGTAATTTGCTCTTTTCCATTGTTTATAAATCCCAATTCAGTTATCCAATATTCATTTACTTATATACTTCATTCTTCTTTTTTCCATTCTTTATTCAACTCTGGAAACTTGTCTGTCTCTTATCTTGTGTTGAAGTCCCCCCCCCCCCCCATCATTTTTTTTATGATTGTCATTTTATATACCCTAGAGTTATAGTACCGAAGCAAACATCTGGAAAGTCTGGTCAAAGGTCGGGGGAAGAATCCAGGTCAGGTCGAAGGTCGGCTGAAGATTCTAGGTCAGGTCGGAGCTCAGGCAACTCCCCAGTCCTTCAAGGGAGAGTTGACTCCAGCAACGAACAAACATCAACAGTAAGAATAAATTCTATTCCTCTTCTGTTGCGTCCTCTTTATAACATGTCTCGCCAAGAAGTACATCAGCATTAGATGTACATGTGGTATATGTTGCATTAGTGACTTTCAACAGCAGTTTTTTTTTAATTCCAAGAAACTTTCGTTTTTTATCCTTAAAAACAAATATCTTCAGATAGCCTAGGTGAGCTATTGCACTGTCATCATAGGTGTTCCTAGAATTGATCTTTTATTAAATTCTGACCAAAAGGTAATTAATTTTCATCAGTTCGTTAGGCCGATGGTACTGTTGTATGTGGGTATTCTGTTTTCATTTTACTGAGTTGGGGGGGGGAGGAGGGGAGGGGGGAGGTAACTCAAAAGCTACTATAAAGTAAGAGATGAAAGAACTCCAGTTGATTTTGTGAGCTTGGTAAGGTTACCAACCTTACAAATCAAGAAAACGGTATGAAAGCGCAAGAGCTTCCCTAGATATTTATTTTGAAAAAGAAAAGACAAAACAAAGCAAAACTTCCCAAGAATGTTGAAACATCTGTGTAAAGTCACAGATGCAACATACTACTAACACTGATCTCATGCTTATGTATTCTCTTGGCAAGACATGTTATAAACATTGGTGTCCTTTTGAAAATACTCCACTAATCATCAATGATTACAATTATTATATATTAACTTTCATTTCATGGATTACCTCTTTCAAAGATACTAAGACTGCATAAATTGTTTCTTCATTTTTCTTTCACAGTATATGTCTCATGTACCTTTCTTTTCTTTTCTTGTCTCCATTTTTGGTAGTTTGGCACCAGCACGCCAAAGAAGAAAGGTCACCAACCTACAAAGCCACCAACAAGGAAATCCAAATCCAGCAAGAACAAACCTGCTGGAGTCTGGAGGTAGCTAGTGTGGCTGGTTTGTTGTCATGTGGTCGCAAGCAGCATTAACCTCACATGGCAGGAGATGTATTTGAATGGAACCCTCTTTGGGGTCTTGTCCAAATTACGAAAAAAATGTAACATTCCTGGCCAGCCAGACCATCAAGACAAAGGGAATAAACTTGCAAGTTGGCAAGACAAAGGCTGAGGTTTTAATTTTTAGTATCAGTGCTGAGGGGTTTGAGGGTAGACGTCAACTGTCAGGTTCTGTTACAACACTGGGCATTACTACTTGTAAATATTAAAATATAGATATATGAAACACAGGGCTTATAAAACTACACTCAGGGCTCCATTAATAGTGCCTTTATCATAACCCTTCATTTCTTGGTCAGACAATCATCATGGATATTCTAGAAGGCCAAACATGCAGGAAGCAGTAGTAGAATCTTCAAGGGGTCAAATTAAAGGTCAGCGTAACAGGGGCATTAGTCGAAAAATATATAGATACAGAGAGATAAATAGCAGCCATAGTACACTCTATACTCCAAACTTTCATCTTTCCTTGGCATTATTAGCGGATAAAGAAGGTTTTGTCGAGATACCGAACGGCTAGCCAAGCTACATTGCAGGCATCTCTGTGACATAGGTTTAAAGGAGCATCAATCGTAAATTCATCTGTACACTCAGGACTCCTCCATCTGTGCCTTGATTCTTAATGAAAAAACCCTCCAAATCAGAGTTACTATTTTTGAGGGTGATAAGTTAAACAGTGTTTGTGGAAATTTGAATGGAAGTGACCATTCTTTGACATTACCATATTTTGGGGGCAAGTCTTCTTAAAGGTTCTAATCTCATAAGTCTTCCAGGATTGTTTTTGCTTTAAAACTAAGATATATGGATCCTCTTAAATGTATGCAACAGATGATTGGTAATACAAATTAACAGTAAAGTTTCTTTAAAATGTTGTCATCCGTTTTTATTATTACTAAATTATTACTTTTATTATTAAAATAAAATAAAACTGTTAGCAAACTGCTTATCCACTAGAGAGCCTGTGTAAGAGAATGTGTAAAAGTAAGTTGGCCTGACGTTTCGATCCTAGCAGGATCTTCCTCAAAGGCTAAATGACAAGTAACAGTAACAGAAGGGACAAAAACACGCACAGAATACAGACAGGTTAATGAGCACGGTGTACACAAAGAGATACATGTAAGGGGATTAGTAGACAAGGGATGGAGAGAAGAAAGAAAGAAACCAACAGGAGAAGAGGACAAAGAGAGGATTAAGGGAATAAACTGGAGAGGGACAAAGACAGAAAGGTGTGGAGAACACTGCTACTTGTCATTTAGCCTTTGAAGAAGATCCTGCTAGGATCGAAACGTCAGGCCAACTTACTTTTACACACATTTATTATTAGTACCAAATGATTGTAAGCATATACAAACAACAAGCCTGAAATCTCTGTAAAGAAATGTCTTTTTGCTTAAATCTTCCAATTGGCTATTCAAGTTAAATGAACTAAATTATTTCTGTAAATGATTGTAGTTATAAATAATATTAATATTGCAAAAATAAAACACAGATATCTGCATTGAAGTGAAATGTAGATATCTTGCACCTTGCGCTGCAAATGCATTTTGTAAAATTTTTATAGCATAAACCTTTGTATACATGTGCCTTTTGTGGAAGTAGTTTGAAGTTCGATGCGTTTTACTTTTCTATGGTGAAAGTATTGATGCAAAAGTATGAAGGTCAGATGGAAAATGTCTTATTAAGACAAAATTGTATTCCAGGTTTGATTATTGTAAGAGTGCTGTGTAGCAAAAGATTTGTAAATGTTGATATGAAGCAACCAACACCTTGTCTGTCAAACTCATATGCTATTTATGAAGTGCCCTTCTGAGGGGAATAAAATCTTATATGTTTGTAAATATTTTTCATATTTTTTTCAAAGTTTTCCGTTATTTTCTCTGTATTATGCGATAGTTTTCACTATAATTTTTGGGGAAATGATTAAAATTATCCCACGTACGATTTAAAATGGATAGTTGAACACAAACCCATCTGTAATTTAATGAGTATTTTCAATATAATGATCATCACTAATGTGCACAATGTTCTTAAGTGAAACATTGAAACGCACAGCAACTGTCAATTTTGAGCAAAACCGTTAATTCTTGTCACATTTCCGATACAGATCATTCTTGTCACGTATAGATTAAAGGAAAATTTTGGTTCCGAAGTTCATTTTTTATAAACAAAGATTGCTGGAAGATTTCTGCATCGTTTGGTTAAAACTGCACCAACCTGAGAACACTTTGTATCTTGGAAATTTTGCAGAAAGTTGTATGAATGCATTTGATAACAGACGAGCTAGTGAAGTGAAGTCGACACGGCAAGTTAGCGACACGGCAAGTTATTTATGTGTTGAGGGAATATATACAATTATTGATAAAGAGAACATTGACAACTAAAGCAAGTTTTCCAAATCATAAAAAAAAAAATTTGAACAATATCTACCACTATGACTTCATAAATAGATATCATCTGGACCAGGGAAGGATGATTTTAGAGAGAAGGTGTGTTCCTGGAGTCGTCTGAAGCCAACTCTAAGGTAGGGTGGTCTGGGTCCACCCCCCCCCCCCCCCTCTCCGAAGATATTAAGATTTTGTTTTGAGATATGACATGGTGCATTCGAAGGCACTTTCAACCTATCATTTAGGTCAATGATTAGATCAACACCCAAGATTGTGCTAATAACTACTCCCCTACCCACGACATGGTATCCACATACATCATGGAGTAAGGAAGTGTGTTTATCTGGTAGAAATAGTTAACAATCACAAAACTATATCTAAAGTTAGGAACAAGATATTGAGATGGGGGATGTACAGAGTAGGATACTGTTCTTTCCCATATTACCGGAGATGAGATTATCCATATAAACAATTAACAATATATTGCGGAGTCAATTAACATTGCGGAGTCCAAGTAACGATATGTATATATTTTGTCTCCCAATTGTCATCATTTTAAACGTTTTACGCGACTGACATGGTTATTGTTATTTCGTTTGTAAAAATATCCTCCATAAATGAGTTGGCTTATCGTTTCTTCGACTGTGGCGTTGGCACAGGATTCCAAAGGTTGGCAGGGTGGAAGTGATGGGGGGGGGGTTAGATGATAATTTCACCCAACTGGTTTAGGTAGGGGTTGAACCTTTCCGGACTAAGGGAAGGATGCAGATCAACAAAGGATTTTATACAGTATGGGAGTGTCATCCTGGGTCCTTGAATTTGACTCTCATGTACTTAGGCAGGGCGATGCGGGCCACCCTACCCAGAAGAAAATACAAATTTAAATTCAAGTGGTGTATACTGTGGCACATTTGGACTGAAAATAAGGTCTAAATGCAAGGTTGTGCGAATAAATACTAGGAGCTGGGGAGGGGTGGGCTTTATGGTACAGCAGAGGGTACGTCCTTAGATGCAAAATCATGTTCGGTACATTGAACTGTAATATCATCATATAGGCATATATACTGTAGGCTACGATGTTTGATATTGTCAGTTGAGGAGGTAACAACCCCTTTGATTTTATTTGGGGGAGTATGAAGCATCATTTTCATGGGGGTGGGGCTATCATGAAGATGTCATGACTAGTTTGGGGGGGGGTCTAAGTGGAGAGGGTTTTGTAATAACCTGTCTGTCAATGGGGGAGATGGAGACCCTCATGACCCCCACCCATTCTACCTTTTGATTTAGGCATGCCAGTGAACGAGAGAACTGACTGCACCTTTGCTTTTATCTTTAAAGGCTTATTTCAAATATTTTTCATCCCTGAATATCTTAACCAAGAAAATGATAAATGAAATGTATGTGTTTTAGATCCTCCTGCAAGCAGGAACTCGCGAAGAAGCCTCATTGGCTTATCAAAGCTGCAAGCTGAACGAAGTCAGTCTCTTTGATTCATATTTAACGTCCATGATAATGAATTGTCAATAACTCTGTAACTGGACGACATACATTGATCTTGGAGTGACTCAAACCGGGACCATATGATTGGAAGGCACCCGCGTTTATTTCAAGCACTTGGATTTTTCTTTGATTTTCTTGGACCAGGACGACCTAAAAGAGATTAAAAATTCTGCCTGCAGTAGTCTTTTAATTTAAAGCTGGACTGAATGTGTCTAGTTTCTACTTTGTTTCTCAATTTTAATCGACACCAACGTTCGACTTGTTTCCCCGAGCCAGGTGGAAAAAAAGATTAAAAACAAATCACAAACTGATTTTGAAACATATATTGATTGTATCAAAAGTAACAAAACCTGTTTTGAGCAAACTTGTAAAACTACAAACGTAGCTTAAAGTATTTTTTAAAATAAATATTTCTAAATAAAAGGTTTGGTTACATAAAGAATATTTGATCTATTCTATGAAAAGGAATTTGAATGCATGTTGAAGAGCTATCAGGGAAAAGAAAGAAATAATTGAAAAGGAGATTACAGAATGAAACAGTTGCAGTACAAAGAAGAATCAAAGCTGTTGATTTCATCCTAGAAGACATTTGTCAATTATGGATGTAGGTTTTGGGGTCAATTTCTTGGGGTGAGGGGGAGGAGGGTGGGTGAAGGTAACTTCCTGCCTACTTCACCCATGATGATAGAGCAAGGGCTTAAAAACCCTTCACAGTATCTTTGAAAAACAAGAGTTGTAGGTGTAGGAGACATCTAAATTTTTGTTAACAGCATTCTGGTTGACTTTCTCAGTGGAGCTAGTCTCGTTCAAGACCCTACCCTGGCAATCTGCTGTTACTTTGCCTCTTACAATTAATATAAGTGCGCCCTCACATCCTCTTTTGAAACATTTGTCAAAACCGGGCTAATACCAAAGGTGAATAATCTTTGCTAATATCTCTGACAAGCAGATTTGTGGAAGTGTGCCCTTAGACTTAAACAAAGACTACAGTGGAGCTGGTAGTCTTCTCTCAAATGTTGTAATGTTTTCTGTCTTTCACGAGTGCATGTGAAGAATTCTAGACAAAACTTATATCGAATGTCGGGCAACCTGTCCGTTCAAACTTCATTACAAGACTAATGGAATACACTATTTCAATTAATAAATAAAAATATAAATTTTTTTACTGAGTTATAATCAGGGGATGGGTTAATTTAATCCACTTTTGGATAAGAAAAAATTGTTCACTACACATGTTTTCAGTTTACAATATTTTAGGGACTTTTAATACTGCCTGTCTAACGATAACCATAAAATTCTGGAATATTTTGCATCAAATCTAGACATTTGTTAGGTGGGGTGTCAATACTGCAAGACTTTTAGCAAGTCTGTAAATGTAATCAAACTTTTCTCAACCTCTTCCAACTGTTCGGCATTTCACAGGGAATTTGCTAACAGCCTAATAGTACTGATACCTCTCTCCATACAAGACTGCGGTTATTTTGTAAAACTTTGTGGAATGAAAAACTGGAGGTATTACAATTGAAAGCCAGTCATCTAGAAAAGGCAAAACTTGATTGAAATTTTTTTGGGGGGTAATTAGAACCCAATTACAAACCTTTTTTACTTCTGCAATGCTAGCTTGCTTTTTTCCGGAACTATTTTCTACATATTTTGATGTTGGCTTTTCCTATCGGTTCAAACCGCTGAAACGGTTCAAACCGCTGAAACGGTTCAAACCGGTTGAATGTGTCTGTTCAAACAGAGTCAACATTCTGAATGAAGAGTCAAACCTAAAGACACATGCAGGGGCTATTTTATCAATGTTAAATCAGTGCACCTTTTTGAGATGGAAAATGATCCCTTCAAAGATTTCAGGAGTACACAGTTTGCAAGATATGTTACATAATACGCTACAGAAAATAAACGGAGCTCCCGATGAAAACCTTAAAGACATCCTCCTTATTTACCGCAGACTTTTCCAAAACCATATAATTCGCTGTCACACCTTTTGCCATCTCTTTATATCAATCGATGGCAGTCAGTAAAGATTATCGATGAGAATCCCATACCAGTCACTTCCAATGTTGGACACAATGTTACACAAATGATTGACGTTAAACAAACATTGTGGACTGTCGATTCCTGAGGGTATCACATTTGAAAGCTAATCATCTTAGAGAGAGGAATACACTGAGGTAGTTGTTCCGTTCATTTTTCTTCTTCTTTTTCCGATCTCTTACATCCCGAGTAAGATCCTGACATCGTCGATTCTAGCTTGCTGTCTCTGTTCGGCCTTTGCTTTGACTCCAAACGCCTCCGACATCAGCTTTCTCTTCTTCTCCTGGAGTTGCAGCATGCGCTCTTCGATTGAATCCTGGACTATGAACTGTAAACACGACAGAAATATAATAATAATGTAATAATGTGTACATTTGGTTTTGCGCCGGTATCCGTCCGAAGAGGGTCATGGCGCAGTGCCTATAACCAACCTTCTAGTTTCATTCCATAACCGTTCTCAAGTCACTGTGGACTATACAGGGTGAGCTGCCACAAAGGGGGCTAAATCGTATTTACAAACCAGTCACATATTCCCCCACTCCATACTTATATGCTGAGCACCAAGCAAGATGGCAGTAGGTCCCATTTTTAAAGTCTTTGGTATGACTCGGCCCGGAGTCAAACCCCTAACCTTCCGGCTGATAAGCAGATGCTATAACCAGTAGGCTAACCAGTCGGAGAAATATATACAAAGGAGCAAGAGACCAAACCTTTCATCTTTAAGACATGACGCAGTTTGCAATGAACAAGGTCTGCTCTGTTTTGTATATTCATTCAAACATGATACCTAGCTACCAAACGTACACAAGCATTTCTATAAACAAACCCAACTAATGTACTTGTCAGTATATATTATTTAGCATTCAAATTTTGCGTAGCGTTTACGAGGGCTCCGAATGTTACCTATTAAAACACTATAGTTCCTTTGTACAAACACTGTGATACATCTGTACACTCGCATATTTGTAATAGACACTGCATTTTGTTTAAAATAAAGAAAATTACGACCTTCTTCGGGAGGAGTAATTAACCGTACTTGTTGTTTGGGGCATATTTCAAGAAGTTTCACGGCAACAGAGTTTCAGACGACTAACCTTTGTAACGGTGACCTCCTTTGTCTGCCCGAGTCGGTGGCAACGGTCGAAACACTGCTCTTCTACGGCAGGATTCCAAGCCTGAAAATTACAAACATGACTCAAGTGAATTGTCAGAAAAGACGGTCAGTATTGACTCCCGTAGGGATAACAATGTCCCTGGTTCGAGTCACGGTTTAAGGTCCCCGGAGGTCCCACGGAGTCAAGGTCCCCGGTTCGAGTCACTCCAAGATAAATGTATGTTGTCCAGTTACAGAGTTGTTGGCAATTGACAATTCATAATCATGGACTTTAAATATGAATCTAAGAGACTGACTTCGGTCAGCTTGCCGCTTTGATAAGCCAATGAGGCTTCTTTGCGAGTTCCTGCTTGCAGGAGATCTAAAATACATACATACATACATACAACGTCCAGGATTTGAGATAAGAATATATATCGTACAGAGCAATGAAAAGTACAATATAAATATTGGTCCAAACTTTCATCTTGGAGAGTTGGAGCCAATTACAGATTACAAGTTTTAATACAAGAGGGCTGAGCAGGTAAAAAATATTGATGGTTCCGGGTCTTTTCTTGCAAATTAAGGGATAGCTCCACGGACACTCAATAAGATCCAGGCAGATCAAAGAGGCAATTCTTGGTATAATTTTTTACCCAGGTGGAGGTAAACGAATCCTGGGACTGTTACCCATTTTTATCAATTGCTCATACTGTGATAATTCTGTTTGCTTGCAATGTCACTAATTTTGCTACACTTCTGTTACACTGGGACATAGTTTCTTATTATTTGCTGATGTTTGTTGGTACATCTCTTTATTGTTGGGAGTATAAGTGATGATTAGCTAACTTTTTGCATATTTGGTGACGGAGGGGGGAATGGGGGGATAATGATGATTATTAAAGGCAACTGGTGGTAGATATCACCCATGGTGAGTAAGATTAAAGCCTCATGTAAATTTTTTGTTAACCTTATTTATAGCACAAACATCACCTGCAACATATTTTAAAAGGTGAAACGGCTGATGGGTTGAATGAACTACAATTATAAATGGTTCACTGGTTCATTCTACATTTATTATATTAAATAGAAGACTCACGGGTTCCATTAAAAAGACCTTGCTAGCAGCTGTGAGATTGATACCGACACCACCAGCCTTCAAGGACAAAAGAAACACAGTAGGGGAGCCATCAGTACTTGATGCAAACTGACTCATGGCCTCAGCCCTCTTCGATGCTGTCATGCTTCCATCAAGACGAACAAAACTAAAGCCCTTCTCCCTGCAGGGAAAATGAAATGAAATTTGTTTTGGTCTCTGTTTGTTAAATACCTCATAAATATAGTGTATAAAGAATATTAAAGATGCTGGGTAAGTAGATCAACACCCTATAGTTTAATTTACTGAGCAATCAAAATATCTTAGCACTGCAATTAGTAGATGGGTCATCAAATGATGCACTGAAATATTGGGGAAAAAAAGTAACCTCAGTATGTTCCACATCTAAAGGGGATCCTAAGCCTCCATGAAATGAATTATTACAATGCTGACTGGCTGTTTGTGCTTGTTGTAACAAAAGGAAATGCAGGTAAGTGGAAGGCAAAGGTCAGCCCGAGGACAATTATAGCACTAGGCTTCCTTTTGAAATCTTCCTTGTTAAGAAAATGAGAATACATCTTTTACCTGGTCCCCTAAAAGACTCCAGGCCCTGGGGGAGGGGGGGGGGGTTGTATCCCCTCTTGATAGGCCTAAGAATAGACAGGTACAAACCTAAGAGGTCTTTGAAGTAAGGTCAAAAAGGATGTAAACTGGGAGACGACCAGACTCTTGATGGACGGATCCTTGGATCTCTCTTGGAGAAGACACTGCATCAGAGCATCAACCTACGAAATAACAATTCATGAAAACAGGATGACTCAATGTCTGTCCCATAGATAAAGAATTTGATTTTACTTACAAAGCACGGCATCAAGAAACTCTAGATGCATCGTTTGTGACACTACTGAAACAGATCAATCATAGACATTGCAGTATCAGACAATGAACTGTCTACCTAGCCCCCCCCCACCACCCCCACCCCTCTTCCAGTGACCTGAAACAAAACTAACATGTACCTACATGATGTGCTTGCTATTACTTAGTTCTTCAAGCTTTGCTGCACACCTACCCCCAACTGAGAGCCTATTCCTAACAATTTATAACAGAACATATCTGAATTAACTTGAAAGGCAAAAAGCTAAAATGTCAAAGGGGAAAGCTGCAGCAGCTAAAAGATCCCCTGCAGCAAGGCTGTAATCAATACCAAAACAAGATAGGTTATCTTGGCAGACCTATAGTGTGAAACTGCAAAAGCGCAAAAGATAATATCCTATGCAGCCCTGGCTGCAGCCCTCTCAGCATTTTAATTTTGACACAGCTGCTTCACTGATACACTATTTGAATAGTTTATAAATGCCACCTTCTAGTAAGGAGTGTTAGCTCAGTGGTTAACGCCAGTGCCTTTCAATCATAAGGTCCCCGGTTCGAGTCACTCCCAGATTAATTTATGTCGTCCAGTTACAGAGTTGTTGACAATTAACAATTCATAATCATGGACGTAAAATATGAATGTAAGAGACTGACTTCGGTCAGCTTGCGGCTTTGATAAGCCAATGAGGCTTCTTCGCAAATTCCTGCTTGCAGGAGGATCCAATATACATACATACATACACATATACATACATACATAGTATGGCGTTTACCTTGGCACTAGAATGCCATTCACTAGCTGCGTCTTTCTCCTGTGTGTCGCTCGGTTTCTCGGGAGGTACGTGGACCAGACCAGACTCACTGATAGCGCCACGACATAGAGGGCAGGCGGCACTTTTCTGCATGAAAGTAATCATATAAAAAAACATACCCCAGCTTTATAGTAACCAGCAAATTGCAATGCAACGAATGCTTCGTTAGAGGTATTTTTCATTTTTTTTTGGGGGGGGGGACATTATGATCTTCCAGGATTTGTTGTTGAGATCCAAAACGTATGACCTCCTGGGGACGATGTTTTCAGCCATAGATGTATACCCAATGTAGAGTACTTTCAAGATATTTCATATTTCTAAGAAATTATCTGCAGCCATAGATGCTCTGAATTTTATTCTTCATCTATGTCATTACTTTCTTCATAAATTCATAGGTTAATGTATTCAGTGTAATAAAAGTATATCTGACTGATCAAGAGGAGGAAAATGATACCAGGTGTGTGACCATCCCTTACCCCTCTCCTTCCTGTTCCTGTCACCTTATAATCATTCCACCACACCCTTCTCCATACCCCTAAGGTGATGAAATATCATAAATGTTCTTTGAGATGAATTCATACATAAAAAGGAAAAAAATCATGATCACACCATGTGGTGCTTGCTGACCACTTAAACTCTCTTATCCCTGGTCTCTCCCACCTCCCTCCCTCCCTCCCACCTGCCTCCCTCCCTCCCTCCCCCAGGGAATAATTTAACCGGTATTACATGTAAATTGCTATGCAAGTGCAAAGTTTTTGCAGCATCTCTTGAACACAGGAAGGATAGCATTAAATATGAGACAGAGTTCAGAGCCTTCAAACTGCTACAAACATTTGAAGACTTAATTATTCCTTGCACCTACCCCCCTCCTACTTCCCCCCCGGCCCCGCATCCCTCCTCATACCTTGTTCTGTGAGATGACTTCCACAATACAATGGAAACAGAATACATGAGCGCATTGTGTGATCACTGGTTGCATGAGAGAATCCAAACAAACACAGCATTCCTGGTTAAGTAGAAAAATCAAAGAAAAGGCAAAAAAAAACATTTCTGTTTACACTCGGGTAATCATTGCTCACAAAACAGTATGTATAAAATCCAACATGCCACTGACTTTCAAAACTTTCGAGATGGATGCTCGTGTAGATTATCACTTGAAGGTTTAATTAATACGGATAACACCTTCAACTAAGTACTAGCAAATATTTCTTTTTAAGGCCATTCCTTTTGTCAAATTATTTGGTTCAGTTATCATGAATATTAAATCTTTTATTTGAAGATCTTTTGTTTCAATTTCTTGCTCTAAGCAGCTAATAAAATAGTCGTTAAAGTTTACGAAGCAGGTAAAGTTTGAAAAGGGGAGGGGGGCATAAGAGATTAGAGATGGCAAGATCCCTGGTAGAAGATGTACATTTTATTTGTTTCATAAATCTACAGATTTGTTATTAACTTCTTTCCAATTTCTTACTTCTAGTGGTTACAAAATGTTCCCTTTTACTTTCAGTTTATGAAACAAAATATAAAACACATTGAAGTTTGTGAAATGGTTAAAGTGGTACACTGTGCAATCTTAACATTCATGAACTTTGAATTATTAAAGAGAATTTATGATCTAGCTTACAAGAGACTCATTCATTTTGAGAAAGTCATCTTGAAAGAGAGAGTACTATCCCAAGAGTCAATCAGGTTAGTTGTTGGCTTAGCCACATAGTAATTCCTTTCATTTTTTGGCATAATTTGAAATTAATTTTTAAAAATTGTTCTTCAAATAACTGCAGAATAGACACACCCAACTATCCACACCCTTGCTAGGAAATACCCTCATTGTTCTTCTTTGAGAAGGATATACGTGTAGAAAGTGTCTTCTTTTGTTCATGGAAAAGCATTTTCTAGTGGATATATCCTAAGCCTAATTTTAATCACCAAGTGATAGCTACTCTGAGATTACCATTATTAAATTACACTTTGATCCATGTGGTGGTTGTGATATGATATTGCATATAGTTAGATTCGTATTCAAAAGAGTAATTTCACTTTGACAAGACAATGATCCTTGTCCCCCCCCCCAGCCAAAGAGAAGGTTACCTCATCTGAGCCCTGGCTGAGGACAGCAACTAGTGCGGCTACCAGTCGTTTCTTCTCCTCATCACTACAGGAGGCGGAACCTGGCAATGTAGATAGATCAAGAGTGATTAAATTGTACTTAGCAGTTTACACATCGATACTAACATCAAATTAATGTATTCTAGTCCCCCTCCCCCTCCCCTTCACCGAGTCCCTGGTACAATTATTAAAGCAATTTTTTCTCCAAAATATTTTCTCCAAGTATTTATCTTGTATAAAAATAAGGATAAGAAAAATTGAAGGAAATAAGCAACTCTGCCAATTAAGAGAAAACTAACAACTTTTGCCTTTTGCCATGATTCATATTTAAGTATTAATTGACACATTCCATTAGAAAATGAAACCAGCTGCTGTTATACAGTTACTCATTTGAAATAGGCAGTGGAAATATGGTCTAACAGTGATCCATTTTGCTGCAATATCAGCAGTAGTCTTACAACCTCCCTGCAACCACTTACCCCGTTATCAACCTCCCCCCCTCACCCCCCGCCGCCCTTTTGAAGGTTGTAATTATCCGACTAAAATATTTCAGATTCAACCCCTGTATGTAAAGAAGGACAGCTACTTATGGTCATTATAATATGGTCATCAGATTCCATTTATCAACCTCCCCCCCCCCCC